>VYXD01010236.1:1418796-1444298 GCA_013397195.1 Hylia prasina
TGGTTTAGTGGTGAACATGGTGGTGGTGCTAGGTTGATGGCTGGATTTGATGATCTTAGAGGTATTTTCCAACCTTAAAGATTCTATGATTCTATGAGGTATGGGAGATGCAGGAACTGAACGGAGGGGTTTGTGTCCAGGGGAGACAGACTTTTGTCCCATGGTGTCATGTGTGGCCTTCTCCTCTGTCTTCTCCCCCAGTCAGAGCAGGGATATTCCTGCTGCAGGTAACAGAGAACTATGGGGCAGCAGAAGGCAAGGGCACCTAAATACCAGGCCTGGTGTTCAACCCAGGGTTCACTGCTTATGTTCTGTCCCGACTGGCAGAGGCTGAGAGCTATCTGGCCCTAAAAACAAAAGTTTGCATAATTCAAGTGAAGAAGTAAATGGAGGTTATGCAAGGTCTGCAGAGTGGTGGGCAGAGATGCAGCTGGGGTCAGGCAGTTTGCTGCCCTCCTGCAACAATACATCATTTGTGATTAAAAAAATCACAAAGAACAAGAAGCATTACAGACTTTTCTGGAGGGAAATGGAACTGCTGTTCTGCCAGAGGCAGAACAGCTGGGTTTATGCAGGTCCAGGTCCAGTTGTACCTTAATACAGGTTAGTACTTTTGGGGACATGGTTTAAGATATCAAGGTTAGCCATACATTAAGTCAGTCTTGGGACTGTGGCTTTCATATTAAAGCTACTGTGCTTTTTTTCATAGTAGCAGTGGTTTTGCAGAAAACATTTTCAGGTGATTTACAGAGCTACTGCAGTTATCATAAACACATAGGCAAGTAGTGCAAGCACAGGTCGAGGTGGAGTATGCCACACCTCTGGTTGCCTGACAGCAGAGGGGCTCTTACATCATGGCAGCTCAGTGACACCAGATGCAGGAAGGTGCAGCGTATTCTGGTTCCACAAGAAGCTGCTACCAGATCCAGAAGAGAATTTTAGTGTAATGAACCTGTCATGTCCTTGTACAAGAACAAGTGAACTACTCTCATTTTCCTCGCACTGGTAGACTAAACCCAGAATTTAGTTGCTCTGAGTTACTAGAAGATGTACCTTCATTGCACGGCAGCTGTAAGTGAACTTTAAATATACCAGGCATGGGCAGTTTCCTCAGTGTCTGAAAACATCATTCCTGTAGCAGTGCAGCTCTGCAGCTGACCTAATTAAACACTGATGCCGAGCAGGGCTAATTATCTCCAATGCAGCATTGCCCTGGCATGGCTGTTCAGCTTCCCACTCTGGAATTAGCTTATCTGGGACTTGTTTGGGTGTCTGCACTGTCCTTCACGGTGTGGTGGAGACAGGCCCTGCGCAGTGCTTGCAGGAAGAGCATCACAAGCATGCGCTGGACTGCAGTGTTCCTCTGCTCTCAATGCAACGGGGGAATGCTGGGCTCCAGACAGTGGAGTCACTTAACAGCTCCTCTTGAAAATTTGTCTGACCTGGTGGGGCAACAAACCTCCGTCTCTATGATCTCTTTACCTAAAACCAAACTCATAATAAGGAGGGGTGCTCGGAGGTGATGTTACAAGGTGTGTGAAAAATAATTGGGGATTCTCTTAAGGAAGACTTTGAAGAGCAAGTAAGGCAAGAGAATTGGTAAAACTGACTCACTGTCAGGTATTAGGTGAGAAGATAGATAAATAATCACATATCCTCTAGCAGCTGGGTTTATGCAGGTCCAGTTGTACCTTAATACAGGTTAGTACATTAGGTGGAAAGGGTTAGATGAGCATTATTTGGAGAGCTAATCCAATCCAGCTGAATACACACAGTACCCACTTCTGTTGGTCTGTAAGAGTCCCAATTTGTTTGTCTCAAGATGAGTTTGAAATTATCTTCTTAACTCTTCTCCTTAAGAGGAGTTGGGGATATGGGGGATTTACCCTACACCAAGATCATGTGTTTCTTTTCCACTCATGCTTCCCAATGTGGCTTTTCTCTTACTGTAGTACTGGATAAATGAATACACCTCCACCTTGGGGATTGGTGTCTTCCACTCCGGCATCGAGATCTACGGCAGAGGTATGAAGTATTTCCCTTTTATTACCTGCAGAACATGGAGACAACTGTATGGTTACTCTGATATGGAAAAGCACCCCAAACTTTCAGCTTTTGGCAAGGAATGTTTTGAGGAATAAAAACTGAAAAACTCAGCCAATTCTCTTTTCAGAGCCCATTGTGGGGTCTAGGAGGAACTCGTGCAGTTCTATTATGAACCATGTAGTTCTTCTTATTCAGCCTGTAACTGCAGCCTGTATAGCTTGTGCAGGTGTGCAGCAGGATGGCAGACAGAGGAGGAGCAATGCTGGAAAGCCATTCTGTAGTGAAGGAGGGGGATAGAGAATGGGGAAAATGAGGGAGGGGGAAGAGAGGTGGATCAGCAGTTGTCTTAAGGCCTGCATATGTGTTTATGCTAATTCCCTGTCAGGAAAAACCTTTTTTCCAATAATTCTTTATGAATGTGTATGGTCTAGAATTCTTGGAATCTGGGTTTCCAGATATTGGAAACTGTTGATTTGAAACAGTAAAGTTAAAAAGAAAGACAAATGTCATGTAACACTTTTGAAATTGTCTGGATGGGGTACAAGCTGATTAGAGCCACCCATTTCAAAAGTCATTGCATCTGGAAAACATCTGTAGTGTAGGGAACGATGAACTAGCATCACAGACTTTGTTTCCTTTTTCAGCATTACATGGTAATGACTTGGCTACTCACTCATGGTATTTTTAGGCAGTGCCATGCAGTAGTCAGAACCCCTGTGGTGCTATTTCCACCTTGAGCACTGAGGCTTTCCCAGGCCCTGTGAAACCATGAGGATCACAGGCTGTGTTTCACAGGCCATGCAAGGTGGCCTGTGTGACATGGAGGGACTCCCTGGCCTGACCTGTGCTGAGGCAGCAGAGTCTGGCTTTCTGCAAAGACTTCCCACTCACTGCCTGTAAATCCCTCTGGAAGATTTGATTTCTCCCTACTCTAGAAACAGCTTCTTCCAGCTCAGTAGCACCACTGGCAGGCTCTCATAGTTTAACCAGATGCCTTCAATGCAGAACTTTCCACTGAGAGAAAGCCACCTGGATGGGGACAGAGACAGACTTGGAAAGCTTTCCTGGTGCTGTGGGAAAGCAGTAGTGCTAGCATGGAGGGAGGCTGTGAGGGCATCCTCAGTCCAAAAGGTAACCAGGCAGCGAAAACAGCTTTCAGAGTCTGGCTGAAACAGATTCTGGCAATAGCCCAGCCCCTGGTGCTGACGCTGAGCCATGCAGACAGCTGCCATAGACTTTTTCCTGACATGGCGTTCATTCAATTACTCACAGTCTGTTTCTTTCCTTGTCAGAGTTTGCCTATGGAGGGCATCCCTACCCTTTCAGTGGGATTTTCGAGATCACACCTGGCAGTGCGGTAGAACTTGGCGAGACCTTTAAATTCAAGTAAGGGCCCTTTTCTACATCTTCCCCTCTGCCCCTGGTAGCCACTGGTGTAGGGGGAGCAGGGAAGTCCTGTCCTCTGGATCCTCCTTTCACTCTCCTCATAAGTGCCCTCACTGCCATCCTTTACATGATCCTGATTCAAAGGCAGCCCTGCAGGGATTCTGGAGGTGGATAAAAGAGTGTGTACAGGAAACAGTGATGAACTGTATTTGTCAGGGCTTAAGAGCATGCTTACAAATGAGTGCAGTTCTCTTTTCTCCTTTTATTCATCATCTGCTCTCCCAGTTTTGCCTGTTACACAGAGAAAATGCACAGGGGGAAAAAAAGCCTTTTCCTTTTATGAGTACCCCCTATTTGTGGGTACTGCACAGAGTACCTGAAGTCTTCATGTGTGTTTATTGCTGCTCTGTTACAAGGCACAGACTGGCTGCTGGAGGAGTCTAAGAGGATGATGCATTCTTGTTGTCCAAGATGCTCAGACTGTGGGTCAAGGGAATGTCTGTGGCAGGGGGCTTGACCTTGCCAGACCACCAGTTTATGTTGAGGGCATTTTAGAACATGTGCTACTGAGTGAATATTGGGAGAAGCAGCAGGTTTCTGTATGAAGTTTTCAATCTGCTCCTTCCTGGCCCAGGGGACCCTCTCGATTGTGGAAAAAACATCCCCTCTCTTGTAATAGAAATTTCTCTTCTGGGATGATGGGCAGAGTAGGAGCAGACGCCCAGAGCTGAGACTTCCCTGGTGGTGAGCAAGAAGATCTCAGGGCTGTTGCCTGTGTGATAACTTGCTTTGTGGAAAAGCTGTGGATATTACTGTGCCATTCTGTTAGTGAGAGTCTCTGACAGCCTCAGATATGCATGTCCATAACATTTTATGCCTGTCCTTCTTGCCAACATCTGATCATTTTCTTCTCCCTTTGTATGTATCACTCTCTTCACTGTATCTTTCTGTTTTTCCTGTTGGATGTTTTGTTTTTAACTAGAGAATCCATTGCCTTGGGCACTACAGACTTCACAGAAGAGGATGTGGATAAAATTATGGAAGAGCTGGGCAAGGAATACAAAGGAAACGCCTACCACTTGATGCACAAGAACTGTAATCACTTTTCTTCTGCTCTGGCTGAGGTGGGCACAAATGGGGTTTATTTATACATTTTTTACTCTTTCAGTTCTGTAGTAATGTTCACAGAAAGGGACCTGGCGTCAGCACATCCTCCCAGGTCAGAGCCCATAGCCAAATATTCTCTCTCTGCCATTAATATTTTTGGAAGCCCTTTGCTGTTGAAAGGGATGGGATCAGGAGGTAGAGATGTGGCAGGTTTATCACAGGTTGGGTCTAAACTGTGTGGGAAAATAGGAGTGCTTGTAATATGGTTCACTGAACAGGCACTGAGCAGGAATTGAAAGGACAGACCTGGTTAGCATGCCGATGAGCATCATTTTTATAACAAACATAAATAACAGTCTATGATCTGCAAAGGCATAAAAATGGTTTATCAGTGTTCTGGAAACAAATTTGCACTATTCAGAGAGTGGGCGTCCTTTTTCTTTATTTAGTCTGCACCATCCAAACCTATTAAAAAAAAATTGATTTTCTTATAGACATCTTTGGTGCTTATTCACTTCCATGTTCTCAAAACCACTGTGAGTTTGGAGAAGTTATTATAACAGAGCTGTTATTTCTATTCAGAGACAACTGAAGCACAGAGAAACACAAATTTTATTCCACCTATCTGCCGATTTGGGGTATCTGATTTTTCATTCCCAAAGATGTGATTATTTTGCCTTCTTCCTCAACTCCCAGAGGAGCTGGTTAAAGTGTGTTTCAATTAAGGTGTGAATATTCAGCATTTGTGTAAATGTGATTTCCAGATCTTAATCCAGTGTCAGAAAAAGATGGGAAAAGCACAAAATGGAAGTGACCTTCCATAAAAGCTCTTTCTGCTCTTTCCATGCTTGCTTCCTGGCAAACTCAAGGAGAGAATATAATTTGTCATGATAGAGTAGGATTGCTGTAACAGTGAAACTTTAATTTCTCCCTTTGGAATTTCCATCCTAATTAATTACACATCTCTTGCCTCTCTTCATCATATGGGGCAAGGGTCCTATGCCAATAACCTCTTTTTTCACAAGTGTTCATTCATCCCCAAACAAGCCCATCACGGATCCCAAGTGAGATGTGTGGAAAAAGAACTGTATGATTTTGTAAGAAAATACTGAGTGAATCTGAGAACCAGCAATTGATTTGCAAGGGACCTGCTTAGGCTCTTAGAAACACCAATTCTCCTTTGATTCCATCCTTATTAATTATATATAGAGTACTTCCTGCAAATGTTAGCAAATTAAAACAAACAGGAAGGAATTGAATTTGTACAAACAGAGAATGAAGTTCCAAGCAGTACAGTGAGCAAATCAATGTTAGCCACACTACTAATTTGGAATCAAATATCAAATTACTAAAACAGAAAATAAGAACTTAAAAAATAATGAAGGAAACTCAGGAGAAAGCTGATTATTAGGAAATTGTAGGGATTATTAGGAAAAAATAAACAAAATCCTTCACCTGCAGCAGTGAAATAAAGTTGCTGCTTACTATGTACTTTGAAAGGTAAAATGTCTGTCTTGTCTCTAAGCTATAACCTCAAAGCCATTCTTCCTTGATTCTACTGCTACACATCTCACTCACACCTCACTGCCCCTTCCTTGTCCAGCTTTCCTAACACAAGTCATCTAAGAGATCTTATAGAAAAACTAGTAACGTATTTAAAATTTTGTTTCAAATATGTTCTTACTGGGCCTCTTTATAGGAGTGGAGTTTAGGGTTAAGCTTTCCTGCAAGAGCTTTCTTGGTGGATTCAGAGCACTCATTCATCACCCTGCAACCTGTCTAAATTGTAAAGCAAAAGCCTGAATGGCTGGTTCTGACACTTCTGCTCCCAGGAGCAGAATCTTCTCAAGATTGATGTCAGTTTAAATAAGTCCTTCATGGGCAAGCAGGACTTTTTCTTGCTGTTGCTCTTCACATATGCCTGTGTTTATCAACCCTCTCTAATGCATTACAAATGCAGACCCGGAGGAGCTGGACAGCAGGCCCAGGAGCAGAATGTCCTGGATGGTCTCTAGCATGGGGATACAGGAAATGGGAGCTGAAATTCTTATAAAAATAGCTGGTGGTATGACACTAAGCAAAAGTCCTAGCCATTCACTAAGCCTCAGCCAGCAACATGAGGAATATGTGTGGCTGCCTTACAATAGGTAGCCCCATCCATTCTGGTAAGCACAGTCATTTTGGCAATTTGGAGCTGGCTGAGAAGTAGCATAGCTTATCTTGGGATACTTCTGAACTTTTGGAAGAAGTCTGCTTGAAATCTATGGAGACAGAACTGAAAGCAGAACTGAAGGTTTCTGTTCTCAACATCTGAATGCTTTCTTTACTTCCCTGTGGTTTCAGGGTCACCATTTATGGTCGTGATGAGAGTGGTGAAACAGGACTCATGGACTCCGTATCAGAAGGCTTAAATGTATTTATTAAAGTTGACTCCATTTTTCAAGCTTGGGCTATTTCTGCCCAGGTGAAGAGCAAGCTGCTTCTTCCCTGCTCTGTCCTGAACAATCTGCCCACAATGCTTCCCATACCAGAGCGATAACAAAACTTCACCCATTGGTTAAGAAAGAGAAACAAATCCACATCTGCCGAGATAGGGACACAGGACAGAGATTGTTTAGAAGAACTTTGTGCTCTGCAAATTCTGCTTTCCCATGAGAATACATTTCTTCAGGGAAATTCATAATATGTTCATACAACACTTCCCAGCCTAAGTGATTTTTTTCTCTTCCTCTTCCTGTAGCCCCCATTAAAACTAAACAAACCAAAAATCACGCCGATGGGAAGCTCTAATCCCTTCCATGTAGAACTACAAGATGCATCCTCACAGTGCACAGAACATGCTGGCTACATGATGACTGGCTCACAAGCCTATGTAGATATGTGTCACCATATAGGCAGAAAACAGAAATTATATTTGCACCCAAAAATTAATTCTGAGATGCATCTCTTTAGTATCTGTATTGCTCTTTTCTTCAGACTCATCATCTGCAAGGGACTAATAATAACAGCAACAACAACAAAAATATTTATCACCTATTATAGCATACTCATGTTATGTGATAGTTAAAGACAGTAAACTGGAAAAATTATCCAAAGAAATTTTGCTCAACAGAATGAAGCACTGGAACTGGGGTTTCATTCCAGCCACAAAAGAAAAGAAGCCAAGGATTTTGTGTGCAAATTCTTGATCTCTCTGTTGCTGTAGCCCATCTGAAAGGTGATGCTATAGATATCATAATGCCCTTTCACTCCAGAGAGGGCTTGGGGTGGAGGATGCTTTTTAGCGTGAAATAGGGAATGCCCAGCTCGGCTCCCAACAGCTCTTTATAGGCTTTTCTGCTTAAAGGCAGAAGCCATTGTGCATGTTGAGATGGTTGTTCTGAGCCTCTGGGTAATGCCAGGCAGGTCACATCCCTGTGCTGTGCCAAAGTATCCCCCTCCTTGCATACTGGGTTATTTGCTTCCTTAGAAAAGGGCTCTGAAATATTTTCATGACAGCTCCCTCATCTGCCAGTGTTAGTTATCTGGTTTTTGGCTTGCATAATTCTGTTTCAGCATGCAAAACCAGAGACAGAACTTTATAGCTGAGTGGTGATGTCTGAGTTAGTGTGTATTTACACAGACCTGTCTGGCAGGCCTTGAGGTTTGTTGTAGGCCCTGTGCTAGGGAGCTGTATTCAGGCACCCTAATTTCCTCAGCTGGATGTGGGCTTGCTAATTAGTATCCATACAGATGTTGTCCCTGTGGCAGGCCATGGGCTGGGAGGATAAAGCTATCTGGTCATCTAGACTGAGAGTAATTGTAGCCATGCGTGTGGCTGGCTGGGGTCACACTTCTGCAGAAGGAAGGGAAAGGAGGTGTAAGATTGGCTCTCCTTCCTGGATCAGTTTCTTCAGGATCATGCTGTGAGTCACATATCCAGTTGCCAGGAGTTGTAGAATGGGTTCCTCATCCTCAGAAGGACTGCTGAAACCAGGCTTTATTTTCAGATTTTTTTGTTTTCCTTTACCTGTGTTTTCTCAACAAATAGCATCCATTCAGAAATCCTCCATCTACAGCTGTTTAGGAAACATTTTTTCTGTCAAATTCCCATTTAATATGATGATGCCTTGGGTCCTACTATGGTAACTGGTAACAGTCTTTAGGAGTTACATGCAGGCTGACTGCTGATGGTTAGCAGTATGTCTGCACCTGTGACCTGACTCTGCCAAATGGCCATGCATCTTGAAAAATCCCTGCACTACAGAAGTCCAGCACGGGCAGCTAAGCTGTACTTAACCACTGGGCATGCCTTTGATCTACTATCTACCTCTGAAAAAACTCACTTTGCAGTACAATTGCAGCCTCATTGAGGGCTGCTGTGGCATTGAGCCTCTCCCTGAATCCATGCATCTCTTTTGAGTCTTCTGAACTTCCTGCCCACATCACTTGTAAGCTGCAAGGGCCTTTCTTTGTAACTCTCTCATTGCCACTCAGCTCTGAAGTTTCCTTATTCTCTACTGCACACTGTCAAGCATATTTAACTTATTCAAGACTTAGTTCTCTCCCTGCTTTGCCAGCTCCCTATAGACTGTTAATGAGCAACTATTGGAACAAAGAGGCATGGCTTGGTCTACTCACAAAGCAGCTTCTCTGGAAAGAAAACAAAGAAAGCTGCCGTTTCAGCTGCAGCAGTTCAGACTTCATCTCTAATGCCATTTTATGGCAGCTTTCTCAGTAAATGAACATGCTGCTTGATCAGGAGTCTCTTCCTGTGGATTCTTCTTCACCAGGAAGTTTGGGTTATTCGAGAAGTGAAGCACTACCAGAAAGTGTAAGTGTCTGCACAGGATTTTAATTAATTTTGAAGAAGGTTCTGACGCAAAGCAGGGCAGAATTTCCTGATGCATAATCATAAGAAAGAAATCTGATGTTGCCCAGCTCCAATTTAAAGTCACTCTGTGCACACCACTTTATAACCCTTTGCAGCCTCCCTGTACCCTCACCATCTATGTCAGCGTGGAAATGTGAGAGGACCTGGATTCAAACAGTCAAAATCTAGTCAAGGTGGCCTTAACCACTTGATTCCTGCAACATTGTCATGATACCTGTATTTATAAGCCTCTTAAGCAAATGGTTTGTGGGTTAAAATGAAGAAGTCCATCAACTGGGATTTGCAACTTGCCTGCGAGAAGCTTACTGCTTTCATGTTGCTTATGCTGACAGTCCCCAAAATCCAGTAGTACCATACTTTCTGAAGAAACTGTCCAAGAGGATGGGCAATCCCTTTGGAGGACTTATGCTTACAATTCATGCAAAGAAAAGTCAGTGAAGTCATCATCATCAGATCCCAAGCTTCCTTTCCTGTTCTGAGTTTATGTACCATTCTGTGCTTTAGCACTCCAGTGGGGTTTCATTCTGATGATGTTATGCACGTGTGGGGAATTCAGTTAGGACTATGTCAAGACTGGAAAAAGCCCTTCTGTTTGATCATCTGTTTTAAATTACTTTGTTCCTAACAATCCCCTGCAATCCTCCCCAATATATACTTACAGCAATCTGTCCAAAGGGCCCTTCAAGTAATTGCAAAATATTTATGTTCTTTATGAGTTGTCCTGGGTGATGAAAAAGGCTATTTAAACTTTGCCAGATGGTAAAAAATAACCGGTTTTGAACATTAGTAAAACATTTTAAAACAACAACAACAAAAAAGGCTAAAATAATTAGTTCTTTCCATAATGTCAACTGTTGAATTTCCTGATTCTTTTAGAACATGGAGATGTGAGATAGAAAAAGGACGGAAGTTACAAATTGCTCTAAAGAAGACATAAAAGCAGGGAAAAGCCAAACTCAAAGAAGCTCCTGTACTGTAAGTCCCCTCTGAGGACCTGAAGGTCTTAGGTCCTATCCTTGCCACTGCTTTGCAGAAGCACTGGTCACTGCAGCAATGGGCCACAAGAAATCATGATGTGAGGTGCCAAGAAAGACTCGCAGTTACACACTTTGTCACCAAGTCTGTTCTTTGAGTATATGTAAGGGTAGGAGCATGCAGACACAGGGAATTGTGAAATTTCTTCTTAGCCCATTCACAAACAGAAGACAACTCATTTGACTTCTCACCAGCAATTTTCTATGCTTCTGAGGTTTTCTAAATAAGCTGTGGAGCTGTGATCTTACCAGAGTGACGACAGCTGCTACAACACATCTCAGAAAAGGACAAACCACCATAGGAAGGGAGAAAAACACCTCTGAATCAGCACCATAACTGAAAGTTAAGTGAAATGACTCAAGGAAGCCCCTCCTTCTCCTTTCATTAATGTGATTACTGCCAAGCAACTGTCCCTATTTAAGGAAACCCTCCAGCACCTTCCTATAGGATATACATCACATCATTATCAAAGAAGTGTGGCTTCTGAGCATGAGGGAAGGCAGCCCCTTTTAATCCACTTACCTAGTGGTGGGAAAGCAATGAAGCCAGTGGGTCTTATGGGACCTTTTTGATGACATATGATGGTGATGCTCATTATAATTAGGAAATTAATTGAGTGGTTTGATTTGCCTTAGAAATTGTTGATGCTGGGGCTTTACCTGACGATGGCAGGGGCAAAAGATTTTATTCTTGTATCACATGTTTCCTTCATCATCTTGAAATAGGAATGATCTCTTTTTGATTTGTATGAGTAATTTATCTCAAGTACTGGAAAAGATCAAACCCCCTTGTATATCCTGAGAAACACCTGAATGGTTTGGTATGAATTCCCTCAGAGTTTATGAAAGCATAATCTCACTACATCACTGAGGGGTGATGAAGCCAAGTCAAAAATCTCTATTTGCTTCCCAAATTATCTTGTCTTTCTCTTATACCCAGAGAAACATATTAAAAAAAGATCAGACCCAACTACGAAGTTAGTGCCCACATTTGATCCTTCTTCAGAAGGCCTTTTAAGGTCATTTGGATTTCAGGAATTAAACAATTTTTGGGAAAACAGAGTGGTATCTCATTATCCAGCTTCCTTTTGTACCTACTGATCCTTTTCACCACTTTACTGCTTTAAATAGTAAATGTTTCCTTATTGTTCAGCATTTCTTGATCCAAATGATTGGATCTAAAGGACAGGGCTCAAAGATGCTATCTAGACAAATGGTTAAAATTTGAACAAATTATTAGAGTTGAACTAGGATTTTTGGAGTAAACCAGGTATTCAAAAGCAGAGCCTTTTAGAAGGATCTGATTGTTCTAATAAAACTATTGATAGGATGTTGTGTGGGTTTAAACAGAACTCGCTGATGAGACATTACTCATTCAGAAGTAACTGAAAGAGAGAAGATTGCTGAAGTGCAAAAGAGCAAGGATTTATTTACCTTTTGTCCTACATTTCAGGAAAAGTTCTCCTGAATATCAGACACAAGATATTCTGAAGCAGGGAATCCCTCAATCTCTCCTGTGGGAACTGTCCTACCTTAATTATTTACATAAACAGGGAGATAACACATTTCAGCAAGAGAAGAGAGAGGCCTAAATTGGAATTTTTGTCCTTGTTGTTTTAGAAGCACATTTTGAAGTTGTAGAATTTCCAGCCGTTCCTAGAAAGAGAAAATGATTTTGGAGAACTGATGATCTTGTCCTTGTGCTGAAGTGGCCTTGGAAAATACATCTGGAGGTTAATAAAGTCAGTTGGGCCTATTCTTTGTTGACAAAGGAGGGAAAGAGAGTCTTCTATGCATTGAGATGGCTGAGATCAGCCTTGCAAAATTCTTTAGCATCCTAGATGAGGATCCCTGGATCCTAGAAGGCAGGGATTATGAACCCTGTCCCAGTCAAATAGTTTGCAGCTAGAGTCCTAGAGCTGCAGCACTACAATGGTCAGCCTGGGAAGCAAATAGCTTCCAGTCTCCTGAAGTCACCAGGACTCTCTTGAATCAGCCTAAAAGGACGGTCACCACCAGGAAATACCCTGAAGATTAACAGATGGAGTCTGCACAGTGCATCCTGATGGTTACTGAGGACTGCAGCAGGTGTCCAGCATACCCATAATTAATGTTGACACCATAGGGGTATTATTAAACCTGCATGCCAGATGGAAATACGTGGTAAAGCCACACACCTGAATCTCCTGGAGAGGCAGGGGATGATCCTGGTGCAATCAAGTTTGCTTGCAGGCAGATCACTGGGTCTAAGGTGGTTGCTAGGGCTTTGTTACATCTTCCTTTGTATTTCTGGTAGAGATCTTCCCTATTGATAATAGCAGAGGGAGACGTTGTCATTGTGTATCAGTGTGATAGCAGGAAATATGCATCTCTTGTGACTGCAGTGCAGCAGAAGATATCTCCGTGACTGGCTGTACAGCTTGGTCTGGTGTATACTTCCCTGATGGTGGGGCTGTCCCAGCTGTCCTTTGTCAATGTGGCTGGAGTTTTGGTAGAACAGAGGGATTATATTTTACTTGCAGAGAGTGCTGAAGTGACAGGAGATGGTAGTCAGTACATATTATTTTCTCTCTGAATATTCACCCATCATTTTTCAGCCACAGCAAAACTGACAGCACATAACAAACCTGAATCAGAATCTTGCTTTCTTCAGAGAAGCCTGACTTCCAGCAAATTCTCTGAAATAAGGCAAGTTTGCTAAATCAAGGATCAAATGAGGGCAGTTTTTTAACCATTGGTGAATAATTCAAGACTAAAGCTTTTCAGGTCTATCCCCAGGCACATGTGACTTCTTATCATCAAGTTATTAAAATCTAGGAAGCTCTCCTTAGTCTGAAAGCTATCACAGAGAAAGGATTAAACACCAGAGAAAGGAGGTTCAGGTGGCATTTGAGTCGCAGTCAAAAGCAGCAAAAGCTTTTGTAAACCAATCTTTAGCAAATCCTAAGTAGACAAAAATGCTGATGTCTTCCTTAGTCAACAATTGCTTTTCAGTTGCCTCTGTTGCAGAGGAGGTAGGTGTTTTGTTGAGTGAAAACCTATGTGCAATTCTGTTAATGGCAGGGAGACAATGCTCCCAGCAGACACAAAAGACAGAAGAAAATGAAGAAACAAACAAATAAGCAGCCACAGGACATGAAAGAACATTAGGAAAGCTTTATTTCCTGGTGCCTGAGCCAGTCGTCAGTGAAGCTGATGGAAAGACTTGCTTCATTGTGGCAGCCTTTGAATGTTGTTAGCTCCACGAAGAACAAGCTGTGTTTGTTTTCTGGCTTTTAGCTGTCACATAAGTTTAAAAGAAGCTTATTTATAAAGATGCTCTGCACCCATAAATTTATTCTCGTGGTTTCAGATGGATGCAATTTTTCATCTTGCTTCTGCCTGTATGCGAGCACAGTTTTGACTGCATGCAGTTAATAAATTGCTGTATTGCATTCCTGATGTGGTCCTCTGCAGTGGTAAAATAACATTTCCCAGTGTAGGTTGTGTATAAGTTGAAATTTATGAAGTTTTTGGGAATTCCTTAGAATGAAGGCCTCTATAAAAATTTTATTTCCCCTCCCTCTGTTAACCTATCTAGCCTTGCTATCCTGAGTAGGCCAACAAAAGTTATTAACGGGATAACTTTTTATATGCACTTTTCAGCTCTCAGTCCATCTTCTTTCCCCATTTATCTATTTGTGCAGGAAAATAATATGAGTTGGCAGGTAATTTGAAACAGAAATCAACCTCCCTAAATGGCAAGATTTTAGCACATCATTTCAATTTTTTGAAAAAGGCCTGATTTTGTCACAATATATACCTCTGCAGCTATTTTAGGTTTTCCCTATAATGTGATCCATATAGAAAAAAAAAAGATTAAATTGAAGATATTTTAAGAGGAAATTTAACAAAAGAAATTTGTTGAAAAATCTTGAGCTCTCTGGGGCTAGTGTAAATGTGGTGGGTTTATCCATCTATTTTATTTTATCTGCTTTTTCCATCTGTCTTACCAAACTGAACCCCCTGCTTCCTTATCTGTTATAAATGAGTACAGTACCTTGGAGCTAAGTTAGTGTACACTGTCTGGGGAGTTCATTCCTAGTCACACCCTCACAGAACTTTTGAGTGTGTGTGTGTAAGTGCCTGAGAACTGTGCCTCCTTTCCATGAATTAAGATGGCAAAAAATACCCCTGTCCTTTTCACCACTGCCCAATGATGAACAAAAAATGTGAGGAGTGTAATGAACTGTTTGAATATGTTGAAAGGCTTTTGAGACTGGAACGTTTTGCTTAGCACTCCTGCCAACACTGTCATACAGAAGATCTTCCTCTGTTTCTCTGAGTTCCTGTATTCTCCCTTCTCATTGTACTTCCATCTGCAGCAACCTGCTTGTCACTAATGTTAGGAAACAAGGCTTGAGACTGAAACACAAGATTTTTCTGGTTAGGAAATATTTTTCTATGCAGGAAAAATAGGCAGTCTTCCTGTCTGTCCCTCTTTGCATATATGGGTTGGCCTGGTCATGCTCAGCATGTCCACAACACTTGAAAGGACGACCTTGTTAAGCAACAGCTGTTCTCAGCCACTGGTCTTGAAACAGCATCTGCTAAGAGAAGGCAATTCCTCTTCATGCCATCATGATAATAGGAATGAATTGCAGTTGTTCATTCATTTGGTGGGAGAGTCTTTATTTTAAATGTCATTAACAAGCTCAGACTCAATTATACTCAGTTTTCCCCAAATGGTCATTCATTATGAGGCCACTTGCTACCTACCCTATCACCCTGCAGCTGTTGGCTGTACTTACAAGTGCTCATTACAAAGACCTTCATGCTCAAGAGGGCACTGCCATGCTCCAGTGTTGGTACATGACTAATCAGTGATGCCACTCAGAATTCAACCCTGAATGTGGTTCAACAAGATGTCACAATTGCAGCCACTGTGTCTCTCCACTGGTGGCCTGGCCAGTGAAGCTGAAGCAGTGCTATAAGCCAGCTGTCTCATTTGACCCACAACTACCTACCCCATCATCTGTGCATGCAGATTGCTGCAGAAAGGCAGCTGCCCTTCTACCACATGTCCACAGAGGTAACCAACATGCTTCCAACTAGCTTCACAAGGGGAGCAAGACAGTGGGTATTAGTCCCTCCTTTCAATGTTTTCCTTGTTTTCTCACTCCTGGCTAATCTCAGATAGAGGGTGCAGATGCTACCTCTACTTTACAACACCCACACCCCTGGAGAAGATCTACAGGAGTTGCAGTGCCCTGCCCATTGCAGAACAAAAAAGGATTGCATAGGAGAATGGGGGCATTTCAAGCAGTTACTTAAAATAATTTAAAATTCCTTTGACTTGGCTGCTACCTTTCTGCCTTTGACTCAGGTTGCTACCTCCCAGAACACAGCTTCATTACTGAGCTCATTTATTCTTATCTACAGTTTCTTAGCTATACCCTTTCCTCTGTAAGTCACAGGCCATTCCTGCTGAATGTGTGCTGCAGGCAGCTTCACAGCCCAGTGGCACTTCATCTCGTCTGTTGATTCCCACAGGCTACTTAAACTCCCCAGAGTGGAAAGTGTAATTTTTACACAGTAAGTATACTATAAATCTGTTTCAAGCAATTGATCCTAGCATGCCAACTCCACCAAGGTGAGACTGTACCTTCAGATGTGTTGTGAAGGTGGTTATGTCCATTCTCTCTCAGAAATGTTATTTCCAGTATATACCCTGTGTGCAGCAGCTGATTGGGGTGCAGAGCTATAGGTATGCTCCTTGTTGATGCACTCAAACTCCCTTAGCTCTGCCAGCTCTGGGCAGTTATGCTGGCAGATTAGTTTTTTTGAGGTGGCAAAAAAGATGTCCCTGTGCATTGAGTTACTGGTTTATTCTGGATGTGTCAAAGAACTACATAGATTGAACTGCCATTTTCTCTTTCTCCATGTATTTTGGCTGCTCCAGCATAGCCTGCAGGCCTTTCCTGGGCAGATGTGCTGGTTTGTATCTAATGGTCTTATTCTGAAATTCTGATGAGGATAATCTATGCTGTACTGTGTAGGTCTTGTAGGAGCCATTCTATGCAAATATTGTAATGATTCCCAGGAGATCTAAAGCCTTTGCTCTTAAATTGCTCTGAAGTGTGTGCTAGACTCTTCAGGTGCCAATAAAACCCCTCTGCATTCTCTAAGAGACAGGGAGGGGAATTCTGTACAGTAGCTCAAATGGATACACGTCCCATGTGGATGCCACCTCATCTTTAGCAAGGCTGCTAAGTGGAAGAGGCAGTGGGTGGTTCAGCAGATGTTCAGCTCTGAACTCTCCAAGCCTCAGTTTAAAGACAAGAATTGAAATAATTGGCTTGTATTGTTTGAGCAATGTTATGTTACCTCTGTTCATCTTGATTTTCATGGATTGGAGCACTACATGGTGCCACTG
This sequence comes from Hylia prasina, assembly GCA_013397195.1. Lineage (NCBI taxonomy): Eukaryota > Metazoa > Chordata > Aves > Passeriformes > Sylviidae > Hylia > Hylia prasina. The sequence goes on from VYXD01010236.1 coordinate 1,435,658, forward strand.
AGAGGGCTCACAAAAAATATCCTCAGTGCCTTGAGTTATACTTGTATGCAGAGCTTGAATTGCCCCCGTTGCATCATCCAGCACAGCACAGAACTGATTACATTTGAGAGCTTTCTCTTAAGATCTACAACTGATCATCTCTTCTCTATATTTTGAAAGGGGCTCAGCCTGTTAGACTATCTCAGATAATGTCTAGTATATGCCCATACAATGAAAGCCCTCTCAAAATGCAGCACATCGATAATGTTGTCTTCTAGAAGGCAGGAGACTCAGCATCTTCCATTGCTGGATGGCATTTCAGGCCATGTTGCCCAGCTGCTAGGCTGTTCCTCTGCCCACCAAAGCTTCACAGGGAAGTGTTAAAGCCTTCCCAGCAGGGACAGGTAGCTCCCAGGACACTTTGGGGAGGGGAGAGGGTGCAGGGCAGTTTGTACACTTTAACTGGTAACTGTTTAGTGCAAAATGATACAGCTTAAGATGCCTGGAGGATATATTCACATCCCGAATTAGTTGTTTCTTGAAGAGTTGAAATGCTGGTGTGGATTTGACAGTTGCCTAGAAAAAGCACCCAAACAGTCCCATTTCTCCTGCCCATTTGGATTCAGCCATGGATGGCTGAATGGCTCTTTCCACTTGACCCTGCAGGTGCCAGCTGGGTCACTCACAGTTCTTACACAAAGTCCCCAGAAGAAGCTGCAGCTATGGGAGACTTGGATTTCTGTCAGGAGGTGCTGCTCTGTGGAAGCTGCAAATACGTGCAGCTTTTGCCCAAGTGTCTGAAGGGAGACCTGGCCTCAGGCAATCAGAAGTTGTGCTTGCTGTAATTTCTGACCTGTAGCAGTTTATTATTTATTTACATCTCCTGTCAGAGTTAGTACATGACCTAGCACAGAGAAGTTCATCCCCTTCAACAGAGAAAACCCCACTTCTTTGACAAGGAAGAAAAAATCATGTGAAATCTTGAACTCTAAAATCTGAAAAAGGGTTCTGCTGGTGGAAACAATGGGTAACAGCATTCAGTGAATTTATTGTTCAAGTGAGTGGGTTTCAGTGGAGAATTTCTCAGAAGAGCTGCAGTAGGTAGATTTTTCTGTGACTTCATATGCAGTTGGAAAACACCCACTTCATCTTGCTTGTGCTGTTTTATTTAAATTAAATTGGCTTAATCCCATGGCAGCCAGGTTCATTTGATGTTTCTCCATTAGCTAAGCACTGCTGGATGCTCCAGCACAATATGCTTTATGGCAAGGAGAGAAAAACACAGAAGCAGATTGTAGTGTTGGTAGTGTTCCCTGCCATTGCCCTTTTGCTCCTATTGAACATTGTGTTCTGCTGTGGAATAGTAATGAGGCTACACTGACAAGAGGTGATGTGACAAGCAAGACTGAGGTAAGGGAAACCACTTTGACTTCATCATTATCCTTGAGCTCCACAAACTGCCCTTTGTTGCTTGGTGGCCCAATGCCCACACATCTTCATTCTTTTTCTCGCTCTTCCTTGCCTTATTGATTCATTCTGGGTGAAGAGGCTCCTATTAAAAAAGGCAAGCATCTCAGCATTGCTTCCACATTGGGAAGTGCTATTTCAGTTGCTAGGGGATCTGCTTAGAAAATAAACCCAACTCTTAAAAACAGTATTTCCATTTCAGGCCATCTTACCTTATGCTGTTCTGTTGTTTCAGCTAATTTTCCAAATAATCATACCCTGGTTTAGTTGTTCTATCCATTAGTATCTGGGAGGAAGTTTTTATTAAAACTTTAAACTGCCTGAGAATTAAACTCACATGCATGCATGCATTACAAGGAGCCTAAACTGAGTCATTTTCTATGGCAATATGTTGCCTAAGTTCCTGAAGAGGAAGAAAGAGGAATGCTACAAAATCTGAGGGAAATTGTAATGCAATTTGTGACTTTGGCTCAGGTTAAAGTAGTGTAGTGTAGGTCAAAATGTTTGAGTAGAACACATCAAATACAGTCCTAAATTTCAACACTATTCTTGTGAAAATTGTCTGATATGTCTGGTGAGAAAATCAAATGGATCAGCAAATTTTGTATGAATGAGTCTCAAGCATATGTGGAGAGGTTATCCACTTAGAGGCTCAGTCAATAGCTCTAGCAATGGAAATCAGGGAATCTGGATGGAGATTAAGAATTCTTAATAAAGTAATTGTCCCCAGATTAAAAATTTCAAAAATACAGATTCATTTAGCTGTGTCTAAGGTTAAGTGGAATGCAGCATTGGTAAGAACTGAAATAGAAGTCCTTGGAGTGTATTAGGTAAAGAACAGTCTATGCTTGCAAGTAATTTTAGCAGCTAAATGGCTCTGCTCATTCTCTGATACCTAATGATAATGTCTCCAATTTCACACATTGATTTTTAAACAACGCGTGTCAAAATAAAGTGAGTTCTGTAGTCAAATTAGCCCAGTCACAGGTTTGCTGCCTTCTCCACACCTCATTGGAAATGCCACACTGTTGGAGCAAGCTAATTTCCTTATGCTCAAGGTGACTCAAGGATTGGGGCTCGGAGTGTTCTGCCCAGGCCACATGCAGGAAGCATTAGCTGCTCGTCAGCCATAACAGCTGTAGCGCAGCACAGCCCATTCTCTAGAAAAGTTCCATTCTCCTCACAAACTTCTTGAAACCTCTAAGCCCTACATTACATTTCCAATAAGAGACTTCTCAGCAAATCGTCTTCTTAGTAGACTCCAGACAAACACCCTTTGAGTTTTTGTAGTACTTAGTATTAAATTAAGTGTGGCTGTAGTCAGAAAGAGAGTGGGAGAAGAGCAGAGGAATTTAGTGTTGGCAAAAAGTACAATATGGACAACCTTGGAACCACTAATTCATGTAAATTGTGGGACCAGGTCTGTAGGGCGGAGTTTCCTCTCTGTCTCTCTTGCTCCATGGGAAACAACATAGGGAGGGAAGGAGAATTCAGGTATTATGACTCCTGAACCTGCTACATATGGACTTTAGGCTCTAGTATACCAGTGTAGGGCCCTATACACAGGCAGTAAATTTATTAAAACCAGGCTCTTGAGGCATGCCTGCTGATCAATTCCCGTCTTTTCTGTGCCTGGTAAAGGATATAGTAACATGTAAAGGGAAACATACTTTATGTAGTCTAAGCTAGATACAGCTATTAAAGTCTGGCACCTGTATGTCGGTGGCGTGGTTAAATGGGACAGAAGAAAGGGTCTGCAGTATAAATCACATTGTTTCATCATGCTGAATTTGATATGACTTTGGAAAACAGTATCTGTGCTAGCACAGTGTAATCCAAATCAGTGCCAGGAGCATCTGTGATGGAACAAAGATACTTACAACCTAGGCTGGAGTGTTTTTTTGTTGCTTTTTTCCCCATATTAGGAAATGCGATATGGGGAGAAATTAGAGGGTGGTATGGTAGGATAGGAAAAAGACTCCCAGATACTATAATTTTACTGAACCACTGTGTCAGCCCAAGGAAGAAAAGGGAGCAACAAGAACAGCTTCTCAGGCATCTCCATCTACCTAGTCATACTCAGCTTCTGGGCTCCTCAATGTCTATTTAAGCAATAGCTTAAATATTTTTCCAGACTTTTTGAGCTACTTGTTAAAGGAATGTCATTGTCTTGGTTGAGAAGCCCCAGCAGGCCTGTTCTTTTACCCATGGATTGACTGAAGAACAGATTCACCAAAGTCATTGAAGGCCATGAACTGTTTTTCCTGGTCTCTGTTATGATGCTGACAAGGCCTGTGCTAGGGGGGGTCCCTGTGCATGTTGGGCAGTTGTGTGGACGTTGGCAGTTACAGCTGTTTCTGACTGCAGGAGATGCTCCTTTCTGTTCTGAGCAATAGGGAATAGGCCCTGTCAGGTGGTGGTGTGGATGGGGATGGCATTGCCTCTACCCTTGTTTTGGTGCTATTAACCATGCTCCTTTTTGGTTTATTCCACAGATATTATGTGGGAAAGAGATCCCCCGCTGGGTGAACCGCCTGGCCTACTTCAGCTCGTGCATCCCCTTCCTCCAGAGCTGCCTCCCCAAGGAATGGCTGACCCCAGCAGCCCTGCAGAGCCACATCACCCTCGGCCTCCACAAGGAGGAACAAGGAGACACAACAGATGAGGAGTCCCCCTCCACCTCTGCAGCCCCCTCAGCCTCAGGCACATCACGAACCTGTAGACATACACGGGTCTAAACTGTCTGTTTGCCCCCCAATAACATCCCTACTCTTGTTCTATTTATTTCTCACACCCTTCCGCACACATTGGTTTCTCTTTTCAACAGACAACACAGGGGAGGGAAGACCCTTTCTGCTTCAGTACCTTTCCAAGGACTGCCACTACAGTTGCTTGGCAAAATGACTGTGAACCCCAACACAGAACCAAGGATTGTGGTGACTAAACTGTATTTTGCTCCAGGGGCCTCCATGATCCTTCATCTATGGAGAACTGCTGACTCTCTCAGGCATGACAGCATGTGTATGGGCAGAGCGCACATACTGTGATGTTCCTTCTCTGGAACTGTTTTATCTTTTTATCTCTCCCTCTACCCATTTAAGCCCAGCAGTATCTTCTCTATTTTGGCTGGGTTTTCCCTTCTCCAATGACAAATCACCTGCCCACAACCAGTGAAGGAACCAGAGCCAGAACTCAACTTGCTCATCTCTTAGACCAGCAACAAACTCCACTCAGATCCATCCCTTTTGTAATTATCAGGTTTCTAACTCACGTGAAGGACAAATGAAAGGTGCTCCTGTTCTACAACCACCTGTTTTCAGTACTCAAATTTAAGAGCTTGAATGACTATCCTGCTCTTGAAAATAATAACAAAGAACCTAGAAAATGAATGTGTTACTGTGGCTTTTCTTTGGGGTCAAAAAGAGCATGGGGCTGTGGTGATTAGAGGCAGCTACTAAGTAGATGCAGAGATGACTTGACCATATTGGTGCTTTTTGGCACAGACCCCTCTCAGTTTTCCTAATCCTAGGCAGTGTTCCTGGTTTCCTTCTTCCCCCCAGATTTCCTGGGGAATCTCTCCCCTAGCTGACATTTGCTGGCTGTATTTGGGGAAATGGCCTTCCTGAGCACAAGGAAGAGGAGAGTGAATCTGTTTGGAAGGTCAGGATTTCCTTCAGATTTTCCTCCTGCATTCACAGACATAAAACATGGCTTCAGAGCTATCCTTCCCTGGCCTATTTTTGAGCCAGCCTAAGAAGGTAAAAAACAAATGGTGAACCCAAAGAATGTCAACCTGTTCCTTTCTCCTCCCTTTTTTGGAGGTGGAGGGGGAAACTTAGGGCCACATCTGGAAAGCACAGATGACCCTTCCAATGCATGGGCCACCATGGTGCCTTCTGCTGTGTGCACTATTTCAGTGGAATGAAAAATGGGCACAGCTGGCTCACTGGCCTCTCCAAGCTAGCTCCTGACAAGAACGTGGTCCTTGGATGTATTTATGCTAATTCTACAGCCGATGAGAAAGCACAGAATGAGGAAAGGGCAAGTACTCTAACTCTTCCACTCAATTACCTCACTAGGAATTCTAGTCAGAAGGTGTAGGAAAGAATCACAGGGAAAACCCAGGCCCCCTCTCTTCCTTGCAACTTCTCTTGGCTGCACAAAGGAGGATGAAAAAGGAACAGGAAGTGTGTTGAGAGGGAGATGCCTTTTTAGAAATGGTGTTCTCAACAGCTACTGCCAAGTCAGGACTTCCACCCTGCACCCAGAGAGAGCTACAAGCTCTAGGATGGTGATTGTTTCCTTTTTTTGGTCGCAAAGGCATGCTAAGTCCAAGCAGCTGTTTCTGTAGCTCAGGTATACAGGAGTATGTGTTTTCAGGGCTGAAGGTCTCAGCTATGATGTACATCATGTCTGCACAGACATGATGTACATCATGTCTGATGTACATTTAAAAGTTTGTCATATGTGCATGCCCTTAGTGAGGCAGGAGGCTCTGGAGAGATCTACTGGATGGAAATGTAACCCACAGGATGGCCTCGCTCCACTGGCTCCTGAAGTGATGTGTGTTTAAGGCAACAAAACCTTTACAACATGCCTCTCATTTTCATCCTCTGTACAAACTGCTGCAAGTTCTGTACTGAACTAAAGTCATGTTCCTTATTAACCTTGGCTACCTACAGCCAGTGCTGCATTCTGAGCAATTCTGCAGCTCCTGGTAACCAGTTCAATACCAATCTTGATTAGTATGGCTTGTCCAGAGATTTTTAATAAGATTTCCATCATGATCTCCATACCACTGCCCAGAAACCATCTTGCACAATGTACTGTTTCACTCTGTATTCCCCTGCAGTCGTGGTCATTGCAGCCTAAACCATTGCAGCATTGCAAGCTTCATTTGTCTGAAGTTCCCAGGGTTTCTGCCAACAGCCAGCAGCACGTTATGTGCAATGAATTTTAAAGGTCCTTCTCAGGGGGAAAATGAGAAGAGGCTTTCCCAGAGCATTTGTCTAGGCCAGGGAAACCGCAGTCAGAAACACCTCGTTCCCTTTGTTGTGACAAAAGCCAACCAGCCATCACCTTATGTTTCTGCTCTGTGCCTGACCTTCAGATGAAGCATCAGTTATACATCTAGGATATGGGCTCCAGAGGCACATTTCACACAGAATACCCTCTCACAGTACTTCACAAAGTAAAAAATGCTTAACTGGCTGTATGGTAACCTGGACAAGAAAACCACATTTAGCCTACTTGGGAACATAAATATGTGCTTGAAGTATTGGGAACAACATTTGGGGCAAGCTGTGAATGTCATAAACCCCCCAGATGTTTGTTTACCCACTTTTATGTTTGTCTATCTGTTTATGACAGTAGGGGTCACATCAAGTAGGCATTAAGCCTCTGCTGTAAATCAAACCCAGAATATATTCCAATCTTCCAAACTGTTTCTCCCTACCCATCTCTGTTCAAGGTGACTGATCAACCAATAATGAAAACAACGAAGTGACACTGTGGAAATAAAATATTTATTGAGGATGGGTTTACCTCTGTAATTTAACAGCATTTTAGATTATTAAACATTAAGACATTTTACAATCCTAATTTACTGTTCATCTCTGACACAGTGTGTTTGTCATAGGCATTTTTATTATCCTTCCAAATATTACAAAGTTGTCATTGTTATTACATAATTATACCGTATTTGTATTTAGTTACACATTTACTTTCTCTACATAACACCATGTGGAAAATTTTGGCAGTTATCAGTGAAAACAAAAGAACACCATGTGAATCTTAAGAAGAGCACCCCATTGCAGTGGAACAAACTCTTAACCCTGCTTCCAGCCAGGACTTTTAGTGTCCTTTTAAAAGCTGGGATGAGAGGGCACCAATTCTGCACATGGGCATCAGCAGCTGTGGGTTATGTCTCTAGAAGTGACCTAATAGTATTCAGGTGGGACAGTAAGACTGGAGGTGAGGTTAGCCTAACACTGGAATATTAGAGGTAAAAAACAAACTGTTTCTAGGGAAGGCATAAGAGAAGGGAAGTAAGTAATAAACTCTTTTCTCAGCATGTCTTTTTCTATAGTAGCAACTTCCTTAATTTCATGACATTATTCTTTCTGATTTCTTTTTGGTCAGTTGCCTTCCTCTTCAGAAGTATGTGATCTGAGGGCTATTTTTCTCAAACTCTTTAGAAGGGACAGTTGTGCTTTCAGAGGCCCTGGGTGTGCTGGTTTCTCAGCACTGAGCCTGTGCTCTGTGATGAGTTCATCCCAGGCTCAGCACAGCATGGGGATGGACACAGGTTCTCTTGCTCTCAGTGTTCCCAGCTGAAGTTTGCACCTCTGGAATTCAGACCCATGTTGCCTTTGTGTTACTAAGGTACTCAAGAAATAGTCACTTCCTGCTATGTTATTTTTTTATTCTTCAGTTGTGTTTCTTTCTTTCTAGACTGGTAGGCCTCTCAGAACAAGTTAGTGGACATTGGATAGCAATAATATTTGCTTACCTTACTATATGTGTTTGATTTTATTCTCATTTTGTTTGTATATATGTGCTATCTTATTAAGATGGTCAGAAAATATTAAGTACCTCTACCACTTCCTTGATTAATGGAGAAGACCAAAAGAAGGGATCATCAGTGTTCCATTTTCAAATGTTTTTAAATTACTCTCTGAGTTGAGGCAGCAGGTGCCTTGTTCCCCTGCATGCCATCAGCAATGATTTGGAATGTGAAAAGGTTGTGCGGTGATTCAGACGTATGAAAAAGGGGACCCGACATTCTCCTGTCTCCACTCTGCGATTGCCACAGGCTACCAGGACAGGGCAGAACCTCTGACTACAAAGATATATAAAAGCATTGCAGCCTATGCCTGGAGAATGGGTGCTCTTGTCTGTAACAGGTCAGCACTCCAACACCACGCATGTGGCTGTAGCTGCGACGTGTTGGGGTGGATGCCACAGCACATTTAATTCCTAGCAGGTATGAAGGACTGTTGCTCTAAATATCAGAGTAAGGCTGTTCACTAGCACTGTTGTAGCCAACTTTGTTTTGAAAAGGTTTTTTTAGTTCATTTTCACTGGGACAAGGGATAATAATCCAGAAAACCAGATGATCACGGTAGGCAATCTTCTTTTCTTAGGAAAGGAGGCTACGGAATGAAAAGATACAGCTGGTGACTAGGCCTGCTCA
>VYXD01010236.1:1444546-1522500 GCA_013397195.1 Hylia prasina
TTTTTTCTCTGTGAAACCAATTGTGTTTCTTGTCTTAATTTCTTTAGCTTTTCGTTGGATTTTAAACTGCAGCGGCACTGTTGGTCTGATAATTTGTACATCTCAGTAAGTGGAAAGATTTTGGTTGAAGTGAGTTGATGGGTTATAGGTAGCAGCTGTGCTCAAAGTGGTGAGTGAGGCATAACTTTTCAGAGTAGTTGAGCTTAGGGAAGATAATGCTGAAGGATTAAAACAAAATGATAAGACTCTTTCACACATTACCTCTGTAGATAGTGCACATTCGGTTGCAGTTCTCTGTCCTAAGTAAATGTGTTCATTAGGGAGAAATGAAAAAATTCAGATGCACTTACGAATCAAAATTCAAGAAGACAAAAGCAGCACCAAGGCCAGCGTGGTTTTTGTTTGTGCAATTCATGTCTCATCCATCTATACAGTTGGTTTGCAAAAAGTAAACAAATCTTAAGGTGGATAAAGAATAAGGCAAAGGATAATTCCAACACTTTGTTAAAGTTACTAGAGAAATCGGTGTCATCTTCCTCAAATATTCAGCAGTATGCCTTGGAAAAATGGAGTGGACCAGAGAAGGACACTGACACTTGTTAGAGTTAACAAAGTTTTAGGCTGTTATTTTTAAGGGATATTGCAGTTTTTGTAGAGTAAGGACATTCATGGAAGTTATTAATGAAGTATCTTTTCACGAAATATTGATGAAGGCATTTGTAAGAAATGGAAACAGTTAAACCAAACAAACCAACATAACATTGTGATAATACCACAACTACATGAAATTATTTGCATCAGCAGCTCCACTCCATGCTGTTGCACACAAACTCTGCCTGCAACACCTTTCTTGAAGTGATCAAGCACAGAGTTACAGCTCATAATTTATTTTGGTTTTGGATTTTTCATGTTTGAGTGCTCTGTCAATACTCTTCAGTTTAATAACACCTTGCTTAGATGTTAAAGGTTGGATGTAGTTTTAGCTTATGGTGCTTTTTTATGTAATTATTTGAAGCTTGCTACTTTTCTTCCAGAATGAGGGAAGATTAGGCAGTTTAGTATTCTCCAGCTCAATTTTAATTCTGTGGAAGGCCTGGGGAAAATACTGTGTGATTAAATAATAGATACTTAGAGGTGGTGACCTAGTGGAGGAAAAAAAATTACCACTGCTTTTTATTAATAAGTATATCAGATTAACTGGTGTAGTAGGTGAGGAGGTTCAACTAATATACGAGATTTTGATTTTGATAAAACTTTCTACATTATCTTCCCTGTGAGAATTGTATTTCAGGGAAGTAGGGCAAAGATATGTTTCTTATCTTTTTAGGTCTCAAAGGGATTAAAAAGATGCTATAAACTGTAGTTACCACATGCTTGCCAAATTAGAAGGTATCTTTGGAGGTAAGGTAGGTCATGTAGAAATAATATGGGCTGCAATATTGTGAAAAAACAGAAATGTCATTACAAGATGGAGGAACTTGTCAAAAGTAGAGTAAAACATGAAATGGAATTCTTCTTGTATACTCAATCCTCAGCTGGAGTAACTTTTTGGTGCCATTCTGGAGATGATGAAGATGAACTGTAAAGTCTAGATGAAGGCAACATAAAAGGTAAAGCTGACATTCCACCTCTAAGGAATGCTTGAAGGAATTAGTTTGTTTTAGAAAAGTTGGCAAAGTTCTGTCCATTGTACACTGAGAGTGGGGATTGCCTTTCATCACTTGGGAAAGTACCCCCAGAATAAATGATAGTGTGTTAGGAAAATACTGTTCTTTTTTAGGAAAGAGCAATCTGATACATAACCAGGATTTTTAAGATGAGCTTAAAGAACCATCTGGCAGCCGTGGCATAGATTGTCTCAGTTCTGCTTCAGTGCTGGAGCCAGGACTTCAGCATCCCAGGCCAGGCCTGTAGTTGTTCTTTTGGCCATCCCCAGTGTTTTTGCAGGATTTTCCATAGGTCATAGCAGGAATTTTTATGACTGGTTTCTTTGAGTTTGTGCTGCCTAATTTCATCCTGCTCCTGTTGCAAAAGAGCTCTTTCTTCCAGACAATATTATATAGAGAAATATTCTATTATCTTTCTTTCCAGGGTTTCATGTCTCCCTGCCTTAAAATCATTCTCCCTTGTGAATACTTCTGAATGTTTCTGACTTACTGCCCAGAGGCTTCCCTGGAAGTAAGAAAAAGGAAAACTCCTGCAATTGTCAGTTACCCGTATGTCTGTGGAGCTCTGAAGGCATCTCTGAAGCATCTCTGAAGCTGAAGAGAATTGTGCTAAAAGATCAATTACAGCAAAAATGACAGTGAATCTAGGCAAAGAATCAGAAGGAGCATGCCTTTGGAATTCTTTAAATTCTTTTGAATTTGTTGATAATACTGAAACCAAAGGTTTCTGTTAGATTATTACATTCTGTTCATAATTTTTTTCTCTCTAGAGTGATGCAGGGCTATTCTTCAGTCCTGCTCAACTTTTCATCAGTACCATGTTTGCTTTTTTGGCAGAAAAAAAAAATCAAATGGCTTTCATATCTTGCCTTTTTATGCTGCATATTTGAATGAAAAATCCCTGTGCCCAAATTGCTAAGGCTCCAAGGTTAAAGAGATCCTAATTCAAAGAAAGATGGGTGTCTCGTTACACCCCTCCCAAATATATATTTAAAATATTTCTTACTTTTTAGTGTAAATTATCCTGATTTGGTCTTTTATTTGTTCATTTCATCTTGGGGCTGTTAGAATATTTCAGTGGAGAAGGAATTTTCTTGATTGATCTTTAAATCTCATACACACAGCAGCTTTCAGAGTAAGATGTGTAAATCACGGTTTTCAGTCATGCTTTCTCAGTAGCTGGAAGTGCTTCTTAGTGAGCACCAACGAAATTGTAGGGGGTAGGACCTAAACCTGCAGGAGACCTCGACTTGAGACTGTTTTCTGTAGCTTTGTAAACATTGCAGACACTGTATCTCTGTGTGGCCTAAGAGCAGGAGAGCGTGCTGCAACCTTGTGTGGAGCGTCTCAACAGTTTGAATGTGATCAAGTGAGTAATCCCAAAGCATTTCTGAAGATGGTAACATCTGTGTAAATGTTGGGATTAACTCCAGCAGCTTTACAGGTGTATCTAAAATTTGCTGTTGCACTAGAGGGCTCTGCCGCCTCTGTGGTAATTTAAACATCTTTGTCACCTATATTGACATCTCTGTTTCCTATTTTGATTACAGGAATTCTTTCCTTATCACATGAAGCTTAATTTACAAGGCTTCAGCATTCATGGCTCTATTATAAAAGGAGAGCTTCAGTTTCTGCTTCTTTATATTCCACAACCAACTCTACCTGACCAAAAGGGATGTGTGTGTCAGTGTCATATTGCTGCAGTGATGTTTCTGTAAGATCCTGAGAGAGTAAGGCTCCTTGGTCTTGCAGCTGGTGCTTCCAGTATCAGACCTTCCTTGTGGGATCCTGAACATGTAAGGTCACCTCTCTGGTACACTTGGAATATTTGAAGTCTGCTGGAAGTTATTTTTTTCCAACAGGTTTAAATGATGGCTCTATATCATTAAGGAAACAAGTTTGGATTTCAAAATTGCAAAATAGTAACAAATGTAAAACACATGTTAAAAACCCCCCTATTGTTTCATATGCTCACAGCAGTTGCCAAGACTTGCCTTTGTGGTCGTGTCTCCATCTGATTCTAGGCAAGGATATTTTAAACTCTCGAAGCTGCAGAATGAACGTATAGATGCAGTTCCACTTCTGTCAGTATGTTACAAGGAAAATATTATGTTCTGAGTATCTGAAGTGACATTCTAGCAGAAAGAAAATACAGTCTATGGTTCATTTGATGATTTTTATTGCACACCTAAAATAAGTATATCACACTGTGTGTATAGTAATGCACATTTTCAGATTTGCACTATGTTGCAACATTTTCTATGCCTGTTGCTGTGGATTTTGACTTGCTTTCATTTTTCTGGATTTGTGGGTTTTTCTCCCTCATCCTGTAATGACTGCTTTTACAAGTATTTTGCTTCTCCTTCTGGATCTTGTCTTTGGTGTTTTACATGGCATGCCTAGTCTCGCCAAAGGACAAGGTACAGGCAGCTTGGAGCAGTGAAAGATTTTACTATGAATAAATATGTTTCTAAAATTTATTTCCACTGGTGATTATTAGCACAGACTGTACTACAATGCCATCTACACTGCTGCCCTGAACAGTGCAAGTTTACTTGGATAAACACTTCATCAAGGAATGCCAAGAGTGTGTGTCATGTACAGGACTAGAAAAAAGGTCAGATTAGAACAAATCCCTAACAATGCTGTAGCAATGTGGTCAGTGCTTCTAGGCACCGTTAGAGAAGGACAGTGGCATCTCAGGCTCTCATTAATGAGCAAGTTGTTTTGACAAACAAAACCAAAACAACTTTTCCAGACATCAGGACATGAAATTACATGTCCATGAATTAGTTTTGTTCACTGGTGGGAAGTCAGGGTCATCTGGGAGCAAGGACTGATGCCCAGAAATGTTTTGCAGATATATGAAATGATATTTTGTTGTCCTGTGAGATATTTAAAGTGAAAGTTTACAGGGTTAATGGATTAAATTTTCATAGAAAATTCTTTAAAATCAGCATTTCTAGTTCATTTCATAAAAAAACCAGCTCAGTTTGGAGTCCTGGGATATGCTAAATACAAGGCACAGTTTTCCCCACAGATTCTGGAGGATCTGCCTGTAAAAAGATGATATGAACACTGGAAATACAGACAATTCTTCTTGGGAGTAATCACGATTCTGCGATCTTATTGTTGCTATCAATGTCTACGAGTAGAAACTGTTAATACATCATCTTCTGATATTGTTTAAAGAAGGATCACTGCAATCAGCATTTTTCACTTTTAGATATGTCAGTGTTATTGCTAACATCTTTCACATTATTGCCTTGAACAATTCATAATACTGGATTGGCGGACTTTTATTAATATCTATTACTTTATGTAACTTTACATTAAAATTTGACATATGCAGAATAATTGATTTAAATGTTAATACATATTTGAGAGATGAATAGAAGTTAACATTCATCCATAAGAAGATAATTCTGACTTCTAGTATTTGTAGATAAATTGTGATTGCCTGTAAAAGTCACAAGTATTACATTTGCAGCCTAGAGGAACAATAAATACAAAACTGGTTTTAGAATTTAAAAATTGTTGCTCCCAATCAGTGAATAACAGAGTATTGTTTTTATGCTTCAGACTTGTATTATACATGTTGAGTCTCTAGGCCTATGGTGAGATACGTCTTCAACTTCTGCTGTGCTTCTGCTTTGCATCTCCTGTTCCTGTGTGTGTTTGAATCCACAGTGTGGAGCTGTTCCAGACAAAACCAGCCCTGGAGCTGTTAGAGCTCCTGTGGAAGCCAGAGTGTTCAGGCTGAGTGGGCTTCTGTGGAGTCCAGTTGGTGCAGTCTGAATTAGCTGACTTCCATCTTTTAGTTGACTGTTAGGTCTTAAAACTTTAGAGTTTTCCTTTTGAATCAATGCCTTAAATTTTTCACTTTCAATCTTTGAGAACAGTTTTCCAGATATATATGACAAACAGACACTCTTTAGTACTTCAGATTTCCCCTCTGTTTCATTTCAAAACATAAAGGGTGCATTTGCATTAATGCTGTTAGAGTGGACTAATCTGGCACTCGGGGGCATCTGAGGTTCTCTGTTGAGCCTCAGAACAGAAAGAGAAGTCCAGACTTGCCAGACTTCACTGTTTTCACTGTGTGTTTAATCCTGCCCCAGGTCTCCCACTTCTTTAAGGGGTTGTGATGGTAAAAGTGTAAGATTCATGTTTATTCTATAGAACATTTAAACTTCATTCCTTGTCCAGGATTAGCAATAGGGAAGTAACACTTCTTGTGTTTCTTTTTATGTTCTTTCATGCAGGTTTCAGTTTGTTGCCATTTTGAGCAGGGCCTAACACATCACAAGAACACCAGCTTGCCACAAGATGTAAACACTTTCTCATTGTAGTTTACGTTGGCTAGGTTTGAACCTGTGAGTTGCGGAAATGATAGTTTTAATAAGGAATTGAAATTTTGTTTTTTAGAAGCTTATGGAGAAAATGAAGGTGGTGTTCAGAAACTGCAGCTTGATCACCAGGGCAGACTTGGATTTCAAACAGCTGCAGAGTGAAATTCCTTTGTTGTCTGACCAGCCCAAGTAATGTGTGTAATGCAAAATGACAATGCTGTGGCTGAAAATGCCCTTTTTTGTTCATGCTCACATTGAGGAACATATGGGTTCCTACCTCTTCTGCATTATGCTTAGATAGATTGGTTTCTATTACATGCCTTTTCTTTGATTTAAAACCTATTATGAATTGGACATTTTAACATACAAAGGTTTTGTTTTCTCCTAAGACATTGAATAGTAAGATTGAAAGGGTATGGACAGGGTGGAGTTTTTTTGTTGTTCTCTGGCCTTTAGCCATTCATATTTGTGATCTTTAAAATAATTGCTTTGAACATTCTCTTACTGAGCCAATTAACCTGATACCTTGGGCCAAGTTTAATATTCTGCACATGTTCTACATGCTGTGCAAACTACGCTCTGCTTTATCAGTCAGTAACAATTGGCTCCAGTTTATATCAGCTGCTGCTCCTGAATGCCAGCATGGTATCCATGTGGTCATCTACTGCTATATTTCATCCATTTTTGAGTGTAATGCACTTCAGCTTTTCCACAGTGTGTGATTCTAGCATATGCATTAAGTCAGAGCATTCACTTTCTTGATGTGCCTTTGAATGAAATAACTCCTAATGGATGCATGCAGGTTTGGTTTGTTTTCCCTCAAAGGAGACCTCTGGTGTGAACTAAAAGTTATTTCCATTTTTTTTTTTAGACAAGAAGTAAGGGTTTTGCTTCTGTTGGAGGTGAGGATAGGATTTAGTTAGTTTCTGAGAAGACTTTGCACTGTTTTTCTCTGTTCTCTGCAGTTTCAGTGTTAGAGCCAAGTACAGGAATGGCTGTGGGAAATCAGCTTTTGAGAGTTAGAGCAGAGGGGGGCGCTTCAGGTTAAGATGACTTGCCTGGTCTTTTCTGGGACTGGCAATTTGCCCTGCTATTTTTTTTTAGGGAAAAGAAAAGAGACTTCAGTCTTCTGGACTGCCAAATTGCCATCTTTCACCAGTCTTGGACTGAACATCTGACAGTTCTTTAAAAAGGAACTCCCCCAAACTCTCTTTGCTCTGATCCCTGCAAACTAAGCTAAACTAATTCACTACTGCTCTAGTTTTGAAGCTCCTGATAACTAGCTGGAGAGCTCTGTAGCCACAGTCTTGAAGAAGAGGTTAGAAAATTACCATGTTCCTTCTTTGTATACCTATCATAACATTTTCTACCACCGCATGATCTGCATTGCCAGCACAAAACATTGTAATTTAGTTAATTTAGGGATTTATGACTTTGTAATGATCTCTTTCACAACTGATACTGTAGTAGGAATGGCTTTCTCTAACAACAGGGATGCTATAACATAGCAAATTGCTGGTGCTGCCAGAGAAGCAGTTTCTTACTATTTTGTTAACCCAATGAAGTGAAGTTGGTTGCTTTAGATTATGCAGGAAACTAAAAAAGAGATCTGTTGTAAATCCTAAGTTCTGCTGTTCTGAGCCCTCAGTGACCACCCACTGTAGTTGGTGACAAGTACAAGTATTTCCCATCCTAAGATTCAGTTCAAGGGATCAGTCTGATGCCATCTATAGCTGATTGCATAACATACTTCACAATGGAGATGTGAACAAATAGAATTTTTAAAAGAATGTTATTAAAGAGAATTTTATGTCATTTTTTTACATAAAATGTTTATTGAGGTTGCTGAGTGTATGTGACAGATGGTGCTCTTATGTCACATCCTATCTTTCATTTTGTTTTGGAACATGCAAGTCTTCCATGCATGCATAATTGCATTACAACATTGTAGGGGGGTTTTTGTGTACTCACTGAAAGGAATAATCCAATGTGGGATCTCTAATGGGGGTTGTGTTAGCAGTGCCGTTAAGCTGTTTGCTTTGGTGTTAAGTGCTGGCTAACTGGTATTGTTAATGATCTTTGCCTCCCTAAGTTAAACTTCAGGCATAAAGGAAAAAATGAGAAGTTACTATCATTGCATCAATCTGCTGAGAGCATTCAAGTAATGAGGTAGATGATGTTCACTACATAATTTTTTTTCTCTGCATTGTGAAGCAAATAAAATGAATAGTTCCCTCACAAAGAATGCAGATGTATATAAACTTTACAGCTGGAGTATCCTTTAGATGCCACTGCCTTAATATTTATCATGTACATTAAATATCTGTATGATTCTAAAATTGTAATTAAAAAAATTAGTTTTTATTATATGTAACATTACTTTTTACCCTTCAGTTAGCAGGAGAGTGAACTTGATCCTGACTTCGTTAGAATGTTGCCAACCTAACTTATATTTATATGGCATCCTGAATAGCTTCTACTGTCTTTTTGTACCTGGACTAGTAGATAGACCATACTGGACTTCACTGTTGCTTTTGGGTTACATTGGGAAAATTTGTCCATTGTAGTGCTTTTTTAACTGAAGAGTGTTTTGCAAAGAATGTAGAGATTATCTCTATTTTACAGCTTAGGGGACTAGAAAAGTATGTGAGACATACAGAATATGCAAAGCCAACAAGCCAGTAATGGTGCTGGAAATTTTGAGTATTATCCTGCTTCTAATTATTTTGGCTGGTGATTCTTGCTGGTTCACTTTGTCTGTAAATACAGCTAATTGAAATTAAGGTAGTGAGAGCATCTTCCCTCACAATGCAACAGAAGAGTTAAAGCCAAGGCTAGTATTTCTACTCCATGCATTGTCAGTCACTGCAAAGCATTCCTTTGCTACCTTTAATAGTATTACAGTTGCATAAATTCATTTATACCTTCTTTTATTGGCATTTGAACAGTTTTCAAGAAGGTAATTGACTGAATAGCTGTCCACTGTTGCTCTGGCTTGTGTAGATGAGTGCAATTCATGCTCAGGGCTGTCAGCTGACTATATTGACATGCTCTTGGTTGATTAAATAAGTGCTGAATATGACTGATTCTGGTCTGGTTTTGCAGTGAAGTCAGACATCATCCTTGGTTCTTTAGAACATTGGTCAGGGGGACTTGTAAACATATTTATATTCTTTGTGTGTATCCTGTACTTTGCAAAACTCTTTAATCTTAGTCCTAACCTTCCAGCATTACACTGTGTAACATTTCAGCAGCATTTGTACTTTCTTACAGCATCAATGTGCTTTGTCTCTGATGGAGCCTAACTGATGTTTCCTGGTAAGATAAATCAGCCATTGCAGTATTGGAAATGTAAAGGCAACTGTCCTGGTAGTGCCTGGTCAGTTAAATGTGCCAGCTTGCCAGGCTTATTATGCTGCTTCTGCTGTATGAAGAGCAAAATTACATCACAAATCAAGTGGGATTTTTCCTCTTAGTAGGACCAAGGTGTTCTGAGTAAAACTGCAGTGTCAGGCCAAAACCTGAATTCCAAAAGAGGAAATGAGAGGTGTGTGTGTACCAACTTCTTTACCGTGTGTAGCTGCAGATGTAAAACGCGCTGTGTCATGGATGGTTGCTGTCAGGCACGTGATAGGATCTGATGAGACAAAGTGAGTAGCACGTGACTTACTTCATGCAACACCCTTCAACTTGATTTTTCATAGTTGCAGTGTACATTACAGAGTTTTAAAGCTAAAGAATGTAATTTTTCCTTTTTAGCTTGCAGCATGGCTTTGTAAGCCACAGTCTTGCAGTTGTTCATATTGCATCTCATAACAGGATGTACTCCATGCAAGTTTATTGTTGGGCGAATTAATTTTTAATTGATGTCACAAGTAATTGCTGCTTTCTGCCTGGTTTAGTAACTGAACCATTTCTAGTGCAGTTATTTTTGCCTTGCTGTAGACATTCTTTGACAACATACTAATATGAAAAAAGGCAATAAGCTCTGGTTTGTAACAGCCATAAACTTGTCTATAGCATTTCAGATTTGTGTTTATTAGGACTTAAAGTTTATTAACACAGTGACTGTAAATTAACATAATACTTGTTAGGAATTAAAGAAGATCAGGAAATGAAAATTTATGCTGAGGCATCAACCATGTCAAAATTCAATTACAGTCTGATCCTTGAGATTTTCAGCATTATGTGCTACCATATCTTCATCTGACAAATCTTCCGATTTGATTGAATAAATCTTGAATAATGTTCAAGTTCTTTTTAAGCCTTTTGAACAGTTAATTTTTAGCTTTCTGATATTTTTTCTTACCAAAATACTGACACAAGGAAGACTTTCTCATTTATTTTTTTTCTACTGAGTATTTTGATGATTCAATATCTGCAAGATCATAATTAATCCCTTGAAACAGTTATGGCACAAGCATGATGCCATCCAGTTTTCAGTCATTCATATTTCTAGTCACTGGGCTTGGTACCATATGATGATTCAGTGACTGGCTTTCTGAAACCAGTGGTCTGTGGCCTAGCAACTGGGTGTTCATATTGCAAAATTTGTGTCTATTTGATTTTTATTATCAACTAGATTTTAGGGCTTACTGAAAGGGCCATAAAGAGGCTCTGGAGCCTTTAACTCCTGGCTATTGGTGAAGGGTTTCTTCTTCTTTGGACAGAGTACATCAGTTCTGGTACAGTACCATTCTGTACCTTACCAGCATCTAAGTGTGTGTCTGGAGAGAATGTTCATGAGTGGTTATGAGTAATTTTACCTGCTTGGTGGGAAATAATGCAGTCCTGCAACTTGGAGAATGAGTAAGTGTAGAAGGCAGGTTTTTGTTTCTAATTTCTAATTGTTTGTGGCCACAGTGACATGAACTTCCACTTTTTGGAAAGAACATATACTTTGACTACCTGTACAGCATAATTATAACAATCCTTGGATGCAGGCCATTGCTCCAAACCTAATATGTAATAAGAAATCAGCCAGCAGTGTGTAGAACACAGCAGTTCAGCAACAGCCTGTAATGAAGGACTGTCACAGAAAAGTTGGATGATGAAGGAGGGTGGTGGTGGTGGGTTTTGTTTGGATTTTTTCTCTACCTTCACTCGGGTCCTTAGAGCTTCCTCATGCTTCCACCTTCCTTCGATGTGTGTCTCTAGATGTGAAGCCTTTTGGCCTCCTGTGCATCTGCATTAACAGAGAACAGCAGACGCTGTGAGGTCAGAGCAGTAGCAAGGGACCTGACTCTTACACAAAGTAGCTAGATTTTTAAGCTAATTTTCAAGTCTCTTCTTTTTTTAAACAATACTTGATCTTTGGATGGTCTGTCCATTTCTAATGGTAAAAATACATACACGGTTTTGTGATATCACTCTGTCATAAGAAAGAATAATATAATGATTTCTTATGTGGATATGAAACCCTCCCCATTTCTCCCTTTATTATGCTTAAGCTTCATGGGGATGGAGGAAATTGCAGGATAACTAAGGAGTAATAAAAGATAGGTGTGCTGGATATGATTTCTTAGCCTGGGTGATAATATGTTATTGAACTATAGCTACAGTCATGGTCTGTTCAGAAGCTTAATTAGATCTGTTACCCACAGACATCAGAGTAAGTCAGTGTGGCATTGTTACTTCCCCATAGAGTTTGAAAATTTATGAGAATAAAACCTGTGGCAGTGAGGTAAAGGTTCCTTTGCTGCTGTTATGTCTGGAAACCACATGGGGAGGGAAAAGAAGGGGTAAGAGGAGAGGAACTCCCTGGAAAGTCTGACTCGTGTAGCAGCAGTCTTTGTATGAAGGAGGAAATGTGTGAAATCCAGGCTCAGAGAGTGGAAGAAGGCACCTGTACTTATTTTCTAAAGTACTGTTTTCTTCAGTTCCTGGTGTTCCTGTTGGAAAAACAGTGGAGTCCCTTGGTAAATGAACTGGGTCATATGCACAGTATTTTTTGTAGGTGTGCAAAGTGGTTTTTTCTGTAACAGTCCTAACACATCTGTTTTCATTCTGTTTTCAGCTCTATCTCATTGGAGGATCTTTTGGACTCCGTGAATTCACTCAGATAAGATATGATGTTCACAAACTACATGGCAAGGTAGTTTAAATGCTTTGCTTTGCTTTTCATTTCCTTATGCCTGCATGATGCTTTCTGAAGAATTGATAGGACAAACAAACTTGGTGTAGGGGATTTGCCTTTCACTGCTTGGCCCTGAGCTACAGCTGAGTCTCATAGTCAGTAGGCAGAGTAGGTAACAATAAAGGGACTGACATGATGATGAATCCTTTGCCATCTGTGAAAAAAATCAACATAAATAATAGAAACATTTTGTTCCTTTGGTTGATTGTAAGTGGCAATTCTGAATCCTGAGAGGGAAGTACAGCATGTCTAGAAGGAGTTTATTACAAGGATACTGTATCCAATTTAGACTAAGAAAACTGATATTTTAAAAGGTTCAGTTTTCAAACAATACTTGGCAGTGAGCATATAATGTTAGATGGTTTCTAGGGCTTGCCTTTGCATTGTCTGAGACAAGCAGGTACCTTTGACATTGTGCTACATCCTGTTCTTTAAGCCTTGTGAAGGAAACAGGAGCTAGTCTCTACCCATTGTGTCAGAATATCCTGTATATAAGAAGCCCCCTTTTTTTTTTAAATGAACCTGAATCCTTCTGTCTGAGGAGATAGCATGTTTGCTAGTGCTGCTTACACCTCCAAGTGTAACACTAGTTCCAAATTGCATATGAAATGATCTGAAAGGAGCATGTCAGTTCAGCAGAAAGTAATATTGGCTTGCTTTCCCTAGTTTGGTAACATGCAGGTCTGTTGTTGCAATGCAGAGACACTTTCTGGTCTCAGAGCAGCTGACTTGCAGGTTGCACGAAGCTGTTTTAAAGGCTCTATGCCACTTTATAGAAAAAAAAAAGTACAGGACTCTGGATGCTGTGGCTTTCTGCTGTGGTGAAATCTTTCAGATCCTGAACTGTTGAGTTTGGAGACCCCTTTGTTTTGTCTTAGACACTTGTGGAATCATTCCTCATTGTTCTCTGTGTTGCTTACCTTGCCAAGGCTTTCCATGCACTGTGTGGCCCACTCCTGCTCAGAACTGTAGATCAAGGAGAGTAATCTTACAAATCTTTTCTCTAGTGCTGTCTTCTGGGTAGCTTTTTTCCTATCATTTCTGGCGTTTTAGGACAAGTTGGAGCCTTTTAAGTTTTTCTCCAACCAGATGGGGATCACAATGGGGCAAGAATTTGCCTGTTGTGTTTCTGTTAGTTTTTGGGTCAGATTCATACTCGGTGTATTGCATTTGACCCCCATGATCTGCACTGTGACAGCAACTCAGGGAAAAACACTGTTAATAGTTGTGCTAATTCAGAGGTATGAGACTTTGTCCCAGCATTTATAATCAAGGGAAGCATTACTGAATTACTCAGTAGTACATGAAAGCTCTGTCCATGAGTGGAAGCTACTTCACGCTGGAGTTCTTAAACTCCAAAAAATTACAAGAGGTCTTCTGAGTTATGCTCTAACTAGTATTACTTAAGTCTGCAGCATCTCTTTTGTGTTTTCTTTTTCTTTTCCTTCCAGATTTATTCAGAAGTAGAGGACATTGAAATAAAGAACAGTGCAGTATTGGCTCAGAGCTAACAACACCAACTTTGGGCTTGTTTGTAGATGGACAAATCAGAGCAATGTGTTGCATTCAGTTCTGTTTCCATGTCCATAAACATAGTGTTGAAAGCCATTCTAATTCACTAAATAAGACAGCAAAGGAGACTAGAATGTATTTTAATGGATTAAAAAAATCTAGTTTAAAATGTACATGGAACTCAGGAGAAGAACATTAATATGAGTAATTTAAAAGTGCTGTTAAAATTGTGATGCTTTTCTCTTAGAACACAGTTGGACTATTGTAAATCCTTATCAGAACAGGGACAGATGGACTAGTGCTGTTACTGGGGGGTTGGACAGTTACATGCAAAATGCAATAAGCAATAAAAGAAATAAGATTTTTTTTGTTACAACTGGTCCTTCAGAATAATAAAAATATTTAATTAAACAACAATTTCAATACAAGGAGCTTGAAAGACTTTCACAGAATTTAAATGAATTAAGCATCATAGTCCTACTATCAGAAAAGACAGGATTTTTATTTACATTTTACTGCTGAAAAATGGACGTTGTGCAAATATTAAAGCAGGCTAGGATTCATAACACCCAAGTGCCTGTCTTTTTTGATTATGTTTTAAGGATGTGCAAACTCTAGTATGTCACCTTTTGTAAGCATGATTGCTGAATTTGTTTTCTTATTAATTCAACTGCTAAAAAGACAAAACTTAAACAATCCTTTTGTGGTAAATCTCTAATACATTTCAGATGCCAAACTATGATCCTTTGCCTTCAAAATTACCTGTTCTTTTCCTTTTTCACTCTTCACACTGTGCTTAGAGGGAAACCACACTAGTAAGCAACTTCTCAGTCAACAGTGATATTCAGAGGCAGCACTACACTAGAACTGCTGCTGTGTAGTCTGTGTTTCAGTGACTGAGGGGCTAGCTGCCAGTTTGGATTCTTGTGGCTTCATGAAAAAAGCTGCATTAGTAATGACTATGTTATTTATGTCAAGCTGCCTTTGAAGAACATTCCCTGATAAAGGTATTAAAGTTCAAGAGAAAATGGTAGTTTGGACCTTTGAGGGAGTATGGTTTGATTGTGATGCATTGGGCTAGGGCTAGCATTAGGGTTGGGAGAGAGACAGAGCCTAGAGCTGCAGCTGAAGAGGGGCTGTTAGTATCTAAAGAGCAGATAGTTCATCCATTTAGTTCATCTTTGAATATCAGGACCTCAGATATGCCCATCTCTTTCAAAAGCAAAAAACCATATTTGCTACACTTTTATGTTTTCAGGATACTTAGATCAGTCATATTCCCTCAGCATAATGAATGTCCTGCATTTAAAGGAAGCTTGCTGAGGCTCTTACTGATGTAATGCCTGTTTATGTTGGTCAGAATTCTCCTGATACCAATCAAGGATTTCTCCATTATCTATTGTTGCAAAAATGTCCATTAATGGAGAAATAATTAGGTTAGGTAATTGTTCACTTTCTGGGAAGAATTTATGCAAATCAAAATCGATTACAGAAAACCAGGTATGCTTATGGGAAAACCATGTGGAATTAACAGAGAAGAAATTAGTAGGTTTGTATAGGCATTGTTCCAGATGACTTTATTCATAAATGGAAGACTAGGCCCTTTCTTTGTCTTTCTTCTTGTGTACGTATTGGAGATGTTTATTTAATTTATGATTTTTTACTGAAAATGTAATTTCTATTAAAGATACAGAAAATGTTTTTTCAACTATATAACAATCAATTATTTTTATATACTGTGCATCCATTGTTGTCATTCCAGGTATTGTAGATACTTGCTGATTCAGATTTAGTTTTGGATGTAAGTCTTGGAACATGGGGTGTGGTCTGTACTGCTGGCTAATAGCTACTGGAGAGAATTGAAGGGAAGTGATATATTAACTACCTGGAAAAGTTTATGCTTTCTCCCCATCAGCAAACCTTTTTGAGTTGGAGAGTTTTAAAGTTCCAAATGGACTCTGTTGAAGAAGTATCATTGCAAGGCAGGTTCTCAGACTTTTGGGATAAGATAGGACTGAATGAGTTCCTCCAGAGTAATGTGCAGCAGCAGCACTTCTAAGAAAGCTGGTATCTTTATGCCGTTTTGTTAGGAAACAAAACATAATCAGCCTTTGAAGTCTGCAGATATTTCCTGCTGTGGGTCATGTACAATACTTGTCTCTTTACAAACTGTGAAGATCCTGTTCACTTTTTCTTTGTCCTGTGCAAAGTGAGTGGACCCCAAAAGTAGAATAAGAAATAACAGTAATGTTTTCTGTGATAATGAGGTAGAAAGTAGAGGCAGAAAAGAGTCAAGATGATGGAATTTCAATTTCTCCTCCATGAGTTTTACTTTCCAATCAGTTGTTGTGCATTTAAATATGTACGACTGTTGTGTTGCATTCCAGGAGTTAAAATCCAGATGAAAATGAAAATTCCTGACCTGTTCTTTCACCATTCTCTATGAACAATAAACCTGTAAACTCAGAAAGAGTATTAAAGGAGTGGTGGTGTGAAAAGATCCCCCCGCAGCCCCCTGGAGTTCCTTGGCTAGCTCAGATCTTAGAGGGCATTGGGGAAATCTTTTCATGAACAGGACAAAAGATTCCAAAAGAGGCTCTAACCCCCGGAGGTATTCCAAGACGTTTATTCTCGAAGGTTTCCAGGGAGAAAGAGGAAGGCCCAGGAAAAGACAGGGTCTTATCTAGACTCCTGATAAAAACTGATGGCTGGGTCTCAGCCAATAAGGTCAGGGAAGGAGGGTAGGGAGGAAAGGGTCAGGCTACAGTTACACATACCAGGGGTCTCGGGGGGAAATGACCATCCCCCCAAGAGCGAGATACAACAGTGGTGTTGTAAAGCATACTCAGTAAACACACTAGGAGTGTAAATCCTACTTTATGCAGACTGGAGATTGCTTTTAAAATTTCTTAGCTAGTGTTTTTGACCGATTAACTGGCATGTAGCTATCCATGAGGCATTGCTTATTCACACCTGTAGAGTGTTGCTATTGTGAATCTTCATTTATTGTGCATTTGCTTTGTCTTAAGGTACTAGTTCAAGAAATTATGTAACTGTGAGGATCTCAGGTTTCATTTTAGGATCCTGGAACTTGAATTGAGAAAAAGAGCACATATGGTATGTAAAAGATTATTCTGGAACCCTCGCTGTCCTTTGAAAAGTGAAAGAGAAAAGAAAAATCATTTAATTGCTTATAGCACTCTGATTTGTCTGGTTTACAGCAATTCTCATAGTGGGGCTTGACAGTAGTGTAAGCACCTTGACTGTCCAGTTGGTTATACTCAGTATTACTGGTTTAGAATATTGCTAGTTGGTCCCTAGTGCTGTTCTTTAATATTGTCTTTAATCTCATGAGTGGATGTCAGGAGACCCCCACCAGCATGTGATTTAAATAGTACCCACTGATCTCACTGGAAGTTTTATATCCATCTTGTTCAGGTTCTCTCTTCAGTGTTACCTCCTGCACAACAGAGTTCCTCTCTGCCTCTCTCACTTTCTTAGTCCGTAGAATATAGGTAATTAATGCTGCTCTACTTTACATAGGAAATAGGAAAGTTAATTAATTCAAATAAAAGGAATTGTTTAAATTCATATGAGTATTTAAAAAATTCCTCAGGTGAGATCCATTACTTCAAGTGATCTGGGTCAGGGTGAAATTGCTAGGAAGAAACAGGAGCAGAGAACTGACTGGTTTCCATGAAACCTTTATGTCAAGCAAGAATACATCTGACATCTGCCTCAGAAAGGTGTAGGAAGTCAGTCCAGCATTTTCTCATTGTTACAAGTGTATAGTTAAGAGGTTGTATCTGTGTATTAGAATGCTTTTGTGTTGCTGTCAAAAAATTGCTCTGTTCACACACATACTGCAAAGAGTTTCACGCTATTGAGTCAAGTTGGTTGCAACTCCAGCAGCACAGTGTTTAAATGAGGTTCAGTGTCCAGCCAAAAAGGGAATACATCTGCAAGTGACTGGACAAGGCTGTGCCTTGTTGCTGGCTGGCATATTCATGTTGCTGTCCTTAGGTAAACTGCCTCAGGTATGTCTATGGGAGTTGCACATATGGACATGTCCTGGAGTAGTGCAGTAGCAATTGTTGGTTATTGCTTCCATTTTACCTGCCTATTAAAGCCCATCTGGACAGGATTTCTGTGCCTCAGCCAAAGTTTGGTTTGTTTCTTTAGTTTGTTTGTTTCAGAAAAAAGAAGCATTACAGAATAAAATGTAATTTCATTGTTTAGTGTAATGTTAGTATGGTGTATGAATAATGTCATGTTTCTGTATGTTGCATCATTTTTTCCTTTAAATGATGTTTCATATGAGGTAAAAATTTTAAAACAAAATCGCTTAAACCTCTGAATATGTGTATAGTGTTTAAAATTACACAAATCGTATTTTTTTTTTTTTTTACTTAGATTTGTGGAACATCAGCAGATTGTCCCCATCACTACACATACTGTGAGCTACTAGATGTAGCTGGTTTACTGCAAGTAGACTTGTTTATCTTCTTTGAGGACCTGCTTCTGTGTTAAAAACCAGTATTTACTCTATTTGAAAAGCTATCAAAGATACTAAGAATTTAACTGAAAGAGGTAGCAAGATGAAAAGGTGTGCTTTTAATTTTCTTCCACAAACTTTTCTATTGACTGAAAACTGCAAGATACACTTATTACAGTTCTGAGTGGATAAGCATCTGTGTTTGAAATCCTATTACACCTTGGTGTTCTCCAAGATCCTCAGTCTGACCAAAACATCATGGACTTCACCATTTCAAGGAGTAATGTGGATAGGCCAAGTCATTGTGATTGGACTGGGCTGGCAAAGTCCATGGTGTTCTAATGACAATTAATGGACTTAATGCTGCTGCTGCCAGCCCCAATTACCTTGTGTGTTCTGCAGGCTTTCTGCTTTATTTTACTCCAAATGGATTTAGATAGATTAAGACTCATCCTCTAGGCTTCCTGGTATGCAAACACCCCCTTACCAATGTTGAGGTCAATTTAAATTACCACTGTTAATACTCAAAAGACTCTAAATGGGTTCTTTGTATTATTAAAGAAAGGTAAGTGAAGTTTCAGTATCTACTCAGCTAAATCTAAGCATGTGTTTGTGGTGCTGTGCACTACGTCAGAGTTTCATCTTGTTCATTTTTCCATTGTCTTAAATGAAGTGCCTGGTTTGAGATAGGTATCTGGGTAGTCCATAAAGGAGGTTTGAGAGGAAATGCCCCAACATAGGTTTTCATTCTGTTTTAACGTAGATACTTGAGAAATAAGTTGTCCTCTTTTGATGGATTGAAAAATAGAGAAATTGAGCTTGAGATTTTATTATTACCCCATTGCAGTGAGACAGTTACCTGTTACCTTTCTTAGTGTATGAATATGGTTATATTTTATTTGACCAGTGAATAACAGGTGAGATAAACCCCTACCTAACTGCAAGGTGCAGACAATTTATGTTTTTGGATATATATATATATATATATCTCTTTAAGTGGGACTTCCTTTCTCAAGGAATGCCAATCTACAGCCGACTGGAGGAAGAGCCTAAACAGACTTTATTCTTCAAGTCAAAAGTTTAGATGAATAAAATTAGGAGAGATGAAGCCCACCCTAGATACTCCTTTGCTGGAGCTTCGTTGGCAAACTAGCAGATGCTTTGAAGGTAGAAGAACTCTTATGTAAAATCTGTTGTTTGTGCCTGAGGTATTCCTGTATTCTAGAAGATCTGATTCCATAGGAGTTTGTGTTAAAACATCCTGCTTGATTTGAGTGTGAACAAAATCAGAATTCTTCAGTTGGTGTCTGGTGGAATATTTTGGATGGGAAAGGTATCCTGTCTAAACCCATCAGCCAAGGAATACGGAATTATTTTAGCATCTGTCACTGAACTTGGCAGAATAATCAAGTCTTCTCATCTAGCATTTTAGCATTTATTTATTTATAACTGCATCTTCCTGTGTTTAATTGGTTTCAGTAAGTTAATTACACAAGCGCAGCATGGCAAGGAATTGATGTTGGTGATTATTGTTTTCGTCTTTTTCTTTTCCTTAAGCAGGTCAGGCTGGCCTGGGTCTCAGGTCTAATGATAAACTGGCTAATTTCCTTGTATAAGTACATTTAGTTGATTTTCGAAGGCTAAATGCATTACTGAGCTTGGCCCCAGGTCATCCAAAATTAAGAAAATAATACACTGAAATGTTGTTTGGTGCTGTGGATAATGTGAGAGGCATATATTTAGGATTGCTTATAGGTGAGGAAAAAAAAAAGTCTTTGTCAGTCAGTTACCTTTATATCATGAAGCATATTTTACTACATTAAAGCAGACCTTGCTTTCAGGCATGGCCTGCTTAGTGGGAGGGGTTTGGAATTGTATATTTAGCCAGGTAGATTGGCTCCTTGTTGATGGCTAAACACTTATCCTTTCAGTGACTTTGTTTCTATTCACAGGCAGAATTTGGAACTTGTTACATTTTTTGACTTGGTTCAGAACTATCCATGGTAGTAATTTCAGCCCTGCCATGTGGCCCAAAAATGAGAGGGTAGCAAAAGCTTTTCATACCCAACCTTGTGGTGTTACCAGATATTCAGATGTTTTCTCTCTCATTTCAGTTCAGGCCAGAAGGATTGTATGGAAATGAGCTCTTTATCCATGTTATTCTTGAAGATTTTGAGGTTCAGCTGCTAGTGTTCAGTTCATGTTTTTGCATTGATTTCAGCAAAAGCTAATCCATTTTACTTGAGCTCAGATGACTTCTCTGCATTGTCTGTGAAGAGCTGTCTACTGAATTTGCTACGATACCAGACAGAGATGTATGTTTCCTTTTTTCAGACATCCTTTCAGTTTAGCATATAAACCACCATTTTTCTGTAAAAGGCAAAACCAGAGTCAGCTCTGGGATTCAGTAAGATTTTTGTTGCCACATTCTGAGGCTGACACTGTGTGTATACTTTTGAATGGTTTCCAGTGATTGGATCTGCCTAGACCCAGTGCTTGTTGTCACCACACACAGCTTACAGCACTGTAGGATGACTTGGAGTTAAGATACTACCTCACATTATTGAGCCTTTCTGTGATGAAATACAGTATACAGTGCAAGTATTAAGAGTTCTTTGTTTTAAATAGAAGCAATTTTTCCATTTTTTATTTGATGGTGGTTCTGTTGTCAGGATTAGATTCAGATGAAGAGAAGGTTATTAACTGGAGAAACTCATTCTGATTGCAAGTGGAACTAATTTCAATACATAAAATGTTGATAGCTTTCAGATATTTACATTTTATATACTACCAATAAATCTGTTTGGTTTATTTAAATCCTGTCACATTGCCAAAATTAATTACTGGTATTTTTGCCCTGCAATTGAAGTGATTGCAAGTGTGTAACTTAGCTTCAGGCAGCTTTTAGCCAAAACATAATTTAATATCCAGCTGTTTTTTCCTAACACCTCCCTCAAGCACCAGAAAACCTCTTGCTTTCCAGATTCATCTTGAGAAGCCAATAGCCATGATGTCAGCAGATCTCACTCCGTAGGATTTTCTGGACTTCTGGATTACTACCATTTTTACCAAGAAGATGTTGAAAACCATTTGCCGAGGCATGTTTCCTTTTTAAGTGCAATTTCTGTCTAAATGGACCTTCCCTTTCTTCTCCTTTGTGTTTTGAGGCTTGAAGCCTCATTTGAAGCCAAATGGTGCTGTTGCAAACTTCAGCTATATGGCAATCTAAACAAGCAGAGCCCAAGCTCATATCTAGAGTAAAACCAACTAATGAAAGGGGAGGCATGCATTATCTGTCTCTTTTCAAGTATCTGTCACTGCTGAAAGCATTTATTGGTTTGCTTGTCATTCAAGAGATGCTGCATTTCCCCAGAGTCAGCACTGAACCTCCTGTATGTTATGTCAGGCAGTGCTTAACTGCCTTTTTTTTGATGAGGCATAAAAATGGAACTTGGCCTTTAGAACCTTAGTGAGTTCTGAAATTCATGTTGTAGCTGCTAGAGCATCACATCTTGCCTCTCTGGAGCACAGCTCCAGGAGGGTGGAAGGCATCTGAGGTTGTATCTTGTCCCTGTGTGAGTAGATGGGCAGCTCTGGGAATTCACACACTGTCCCTACAGTCCCTCCATTTCTGCACCTCTGTGTGCTCTCTGTACAGTCTACCAAGCCTAAGCTCTGGGATGATTCAGGGCAGGAGGCTAATTAGGTATTCCCAGAGGAACCTGTCTTTATTGATTACAGGGAGGCTGTAGGAATACAGGCTTTTTGGATACTGCTTAGAGAAGAGATGATTTTTCTTATTAATGTCTAAAATGTATGAATTAAAATATTTTGCATTCACAGTTCCCACTGATTTTAGCAGAATTGTTACGTTAATGTTGGATGTTAAGCCTTTAAAAGGAAAACACTTTGCTATTCATGTTTTAAGCTTAATTACACCAGATTTTGCCATTGTAGCTTTCTCTAATATACCCATCAGAATGTCTGATCCTTTTGACAGGTAAACATGTTATTTACTAAAAATAGTGGCAAAATATATTTCAGAAGAAAATAGTGTGTGATGTACAAGTGTGTTGCAAATTCTAGTAATTTATAGTGTAAGTGATTTGGGGAATTAAAAGCTTTTTGTAAGTAAAATTATTAGAATATGATTTTTCTTCTTACTATAAAACTTCACTAGATGTCAGTGTGCAAAATATTTTCCCTTAAATGGAATGGGAACTGTAGAATAAGAAGTGTTAATTCCTTCCACACATGTAGATTTTAAGATGGCAGTTATTAGAATTTGGTGGTAATTTATTTGTAGAAATGCATTTTCAGAGCACTGAAGAAAATTTTGAGAAGTTCACACTGGATTCTAAAAATTGTTTATGTTCAAAAAGACAATAAAAAGTCAAAATTTGTTTCATTCCTCAATAAATTTCTGTAAAAAACAGATATATACTGTAAATCAAAATATTTTAAATCATAATTCAAAGTGTTTTTAAGGTTAAAAACTGCAGACTATTTGGCTTAGTTTTATATTCTTGATTATTTTCAGTGAGAAAAAATGTTAATGTATTTTTTTTGCTGTTGATTTCTGGGAACTGGAGTTGTTTGTATGGGGGTAGCAAGCATATTTTGCACATGGCTCAAGATAGGACCTAGGCATTAACTTACACGCTTAGAGAAGGAAAAAATGCGTATATATTTATGGATGTTTAACTTTGATTAGAGAAAGCTAATCTATTAGTGTGCTTATGCATTTTTTTAACTTATTATGTTTTTATATTATGTTTGAAGGATCAGACTGTCTCTGTTCCTACATGAGAAGATTGATTGATTGGAGTTTTTTGGGAGCTGGGTTCTTTGAGCATTTTTTAGTGTTATTTTATTGAACCTGCAGTGCTTTTATTGAAGGTTTAGTCTCCTATGGGATAGACTTTTCCCTTTAAATTAATTCCTTTGTGTTTCTGAGCTGACACACCAAGTGAAAAATAGTGGTCTGGATATTGTACAGTGCCTTTGGTTTCACTTTGGTTCAAGTGAGCTGCTGCCAGGAACAGTTTACAGATGACCCTAACTGAACAGCCAGTGAGCACCTGGACACAGGTATTCCTGCTGTGTACAGAACTAACCAGGACACCCTCTCCAATCCTCTTCTGTCTGATAGTACAGCACTGAAAAGATTCAGAGGAGATGAACATAGACTGCTTCCATGCTGCCTTCAGCTGCCAATTCATGATTTCTCTCTTGATGTTACTTGCTTTGACCAGAAACTTAAGTGACCTTCATGTTTTTCAGAGCTACTACTCTGGTCAAAGTTAGGAGATGACTAAGGAAGCGATAAGGGAAAAAACCCTATAAATTATATTTACACTAGTTTTCCAGCTTGAACTTCATAGTAAATATGTAACCATTTAAAAAGGGATCTTCAAAAAATATGACCAAAAAAACCCCTGACTCTGCTGGAGTTGTATCCGAAGTTGCATTTTGGATTGTTTCTAGCTGTTAAGTATATTCTATTATAGGCAAAAAAGAGTGGGTTTTTTTTTCCTAAATACTGGCATCACAAATTTGCACCTTTTTTTAATACCAAAAGGAACATTTTTTGTACTGAATTTTACTGTGAAATTAAATTTATGCTAGCATACTTAGAGCCAAGGTTTACAGCACTGATTTGGTATAAATCATATAAATAAATGTGCAACTGAAAATCAAACTGAATGGGAAAGCATACCAAAATTAATTGAATGATGAGTATTTTCTTCTCAGAACTGAAAATTCTAGGATCCTTGTTAGTTTTGTTGACCTTATATGTGAGAAATCTAGATATGCTTAAATGTTTGCTGAAGTGTGGGATAGTTTGGCCATCATACTAACCTTTAATTGCATTTCCCATGACATTATCACATGAAAAAGTCTGGTCCAGAGTTTGGGATTGTAGGTCTTTTTTTTGATCAATCTGGAAGCAAGTACAAGGTTTGGATTTTGAGAGATCACTGGTGCACTGTGTACTGTAACTCTGGGAACTGCTGCTGTAACAATTTATATTGCTCCTTTGGAAATGTCTGCATCGATTTCTGTCAGAGGCTGGATGAAATGGTTTTTTTTGTTTAACAGTCAGTATTCTATGCAGATCATAGGAAAAAGTCAAAGGACACAAAGCTGGGGTTTACATCTAGTCTCAGCTGTCTCCCCACTCTTCATAAGTATTCCCATCCAGTCGATATCCTTGGATCCTATCCTATGCAGTATAGAATCACAGAGTCATGGAGTTGTTTGGGTTGGAAGGGACCTTAAAGGTCACCTAATTTCACCCCCCTGCCATGGGCAGGGGTGCCTTCCACTAGACCAGGTTGCTCCAAGCTCCATCCAACCTGGCTTCAAGCAATTACAGGGGTGGGACATCCACAGTTTCTCTGGCAACTTATTCCAGAGCCTCACCACGCACACAGGGAAGAAAGTAGCCTAATGTAAGTGTTTTTTTAATGTATTAAATGTTTAGGTAATATAGTTGAAAGATTATTGTGAATGAAGTTTCACAAAAATGGTATGTTTTGCCTTGCCCTTCTCTGTTGCCTAAGACTGTGTGCCAAAGAGCTTGGCATAAGTACAACCCTTGTTGTACCTTACAACCTCTACAAGCTTTGTTCCTTTAATTTCTTAAGTAGAACAGCACTCTGCTTGGCTGTAGATTACACTGCATTTCCTGAGTCCTGGGATTTATCCTCTCCTGTCTACAGCTTCTCACTTTGCTCATAAACCACAACTTAGAATATTTATGACACAGACTTCTGTAGCAATTTATGGGAGTCTTCTCAAGGAAGATTAAAGTTGACTGATCCACTCAAGATTGCTGATTTTCCATTTAGAGGAGTTAGGCATATGATAAATGTTTTCAAAGAACATACGCTAGGGGAGAGCTAGAATTGGTGATTCTGGTATACTCTTTAAGGTTAAAAAGTGGGTGGGGAGAACAAATTGAAAAATTTCATATAAACAGTCATTTTGTGGACTCTCTGTGTTGTGGATACTGCAGGAAAATTGTGTCCCATCTATTTATGCTGGGAGGGGCAGATGGAAAAATAAAAAGCTGAATCCTAATTCATGTTCATTAAATTCAGGCCACTGTCTTCTGTTTCCAAAGCTGAAATCTTTTTCAGTGGGATATTATTTTGTGGAGGACAGGGTAGGAACAGAAACTTATGTTTTAGTAAAAATAACAAACTAGTTTTAGAGTAGAAATATCTTCTACTGCTTTCTGGAAATGCTTGCTAGAGGGAAAGTTCTGTAAAATGTCGGCATACAAATATTTGGTCAGTACATGCCAGGACACAAGCATCCAATGTACTGCACTGACTTATGTGAGAGGAGGCTGTTAAAAGCACAATCCTCTTTTCATGATGTGGCTGTCTCCTGACACTTGCCTTGTGTAGCAACTGAACCCATCATTTTAAAAGATGTAATATATTCAAGTCTTGGTTTGCTCTAAAACCCATGGCCACAAATAGTACGTTTATAGCATAGAAAGACTGCTTGTGAAGATGGGCTATTTGAGTTACAGATCCAGGCATGTGTTCTGTGGACAACGGGGATGTTACACTGAAAATGAGAATGTGAGTCAACTTGGTGGTCCTCTCTGAATGCTGAACAGGAGCAACTCTGGTGTTCTGCTTTGTATTCCCGTGTTTCACAGAATCATATAATAATTTGGGTCGGAAAAGACTTTCAAAGGTCTTTTAGTCCAACAGTCCTGTAAGGAGCAGAGACATCTTCAAGTAGATCAGATTGCTCAGACTCCCGTCCAGCCTGACCTTGAATGTTCCCAGGGATGGGGCATTCACCACCTCTCTAGGTAACCTGGGCCAGTGTCTCACCATGCTTGTTATAAAAAACTTCTTTCTTATGCCTGGTCTAAATCTACCCTCTTTTATCTTAAAACTGTCAGCCCTTTTCCTGTTGCTACACACTTTGCTAAAAAGTTTATCTGTCTGTCTTATAAGTCCCCCCTTACTGAAAGGCCACAATCGGGTTTCCCCAAAGCCTTCTCTTCTCCAGAATGAAGAAACTTAGTGCACTTAGCCTGTCCCCAGGTGCAGATGTGTTTCATGCCTCTAAACTTCAAAAGGGGTAGATGGGTTCCCTTGTGGAAGATCTATCCTTTCCTTATCCTGGAGCTAAAGTTAGTGACATTCACAAATTTCTCAGTCACTCTCTACCTGTATTATTTGTTTCTGAGCCAAAGTGAACTGTGGTCCATGAGTATCAATACAAAATTGTTAGAATTTTGGAGAATTTTTTGAGCAGCAGCACTTTTAGGTTTATTACTATACCAGAAATGCTTGTGTCACAAACAAAAAATGTGCTTTACTGAGATGAGTGTACGTTTTTCACAGGGCACTGCAGGAGTCCCTGGTTTGGCAGGGGCTGCAAACACCAGTTATTCCTGCTTTGCTATGTAATGATGCCTCTTGTCTGCACCATTTTTAACACCTAGAAATGCTGTCCAGGTTCTAATTGAAAAACTGAAATGTCGGCCTTAAAATGAGAAGCAGCAGCCTAATTTTAAAAGGTTCTTAGTTACTTACAGCTTCAAGTAGCTGCCTACTAAGATTTCTAAGAATGTTTCTGTGCTTAACCTCTATTACTTTTAGCTGTTAGGAATCTTTTTAAAGTCTGTTTCTTTGGGAATCTTTTGAAGTTAAGTAAGGGTAAATCTGAAGGAATGGTGGGAGTGTGAAATGGGACAAAATTCTAAATTGAAACCTGGATTCTTAAACCTTTCCTGAGATTTTTCTATATTGCACTTGCCCTTGCCCTTTCAGTTGATGTAATATGAGATAAGCCTGTATAATGCAAATGGAGAATGTTTTATTCATTTTTGCTGCAAGTGCGAAAAAGAAAAAAAAAACAAAACCACACCCCTGAAAAAGAAAAGAAGTAAAGCCCATAAAAATTGTATTTATAGTATTGGTTTCAAAGCCTTGCAGACAGCATCTCATGAAGGTTGTCTAAATACTTGCATCAGGTATTTCAGTAGTCTTTCAGTAAGAATTTAATGTGAAGTTATGTTGTAATTATACATGCACACATCTTTGAATTCTACATTTGGAGACAAAGTTTGAATTTAAATGGATCTTAAAGGAGCAGCTGAGATTTTGCCAAACAAGAAGAGTCCTGTAGTGTAAAGGAATATATTTTCTGTTCCTTCCTGCCTCCTAAATAATGGTGCAGAGGACACTGTCAGGCTGTTACAGCATTTGGGCTTTGTCTGCTGCCATCATCATATTTACTAATACAGATTTGTATCCATAATTTAGCTGAAGATCTGTTTGCCAGTGCATAGCTGAATACTTCTAGCTCATTTGGCAGTATGTATTGGCATAGCAGTCATCATGGAAGCAAAATGTATGTTTGTATTTGGATCTTGTGGCAGATGTATAACACAACGGAGCTACTGCTTTGGCATGGGCACTTTCCTGGCTCTGCCCCCATTTGAAGTGTTCCCTGGTTATGATCTGTGATTGTGGCTCATATTGATGTTTATCTGTCTTTTCAGAATGAAAATAGCATCATTCTGTTTTCCTTTTTTTTTTGGTTGTTCTTGTGATGTTTCAAAGATAGCACAGCATCATACAAATACAGTGGAAACAGAACTTTATAATACATTTTTTCTCAACTTCTACATGGGTTCCTAAAACAATTTGTAACCCATCCATCTCATGTGGTAGCTGAAAAGCTGGGATTTACAGTCAAGGCATTAGAAGGTGCAGGTGACTGAATTACTGTGCAGGCTCAAGTATGTTTAAATTGTTCTGTGTAAATATGTATGTAGGGAACGCAAAAGTTAAAGAGAAGATGAAATACATACTTGCTCCTCTTTTTGCCTTTTTTTTTTTGGTGGAACTTGGGGCAAAAGAACGGGTTTTGCAGAGTGAGCTTAAGATGTGTATGTAGTTTGCCCTCAAAATGGAGTTTAACTAGTCTTTTTGGGTAAGTTGATTTGCCGAATGAAATTTCTGCATCCTAAGAAGCAGCACTCTCTGTTCATTTTGCATTTACAGGGTATTTTTTTAAAAAGAAATTTCAACTAGTCTCCTCCATTTATGCATTTTTGTTAATATTAAAGCTACAGCTTCAAACTGGAATGTTGTGTCTCAGTTTTAGCTCTTTGTGCAGGCAGAGGAGAATGAAGACAGGAGAAAGTCTGAAGACAGAAAGGGCTGGAAAGAAGGAGAAGCAGCAGTAATTTAACTGATTATTTGCCTTTGCCTTGCACAAATGTGGCCATTCAAACACCACACGTTAAACAAACAGTAAAAATTGATAAAATAAAACTTGATAATGGGGATATTGAACTGTCTTTGTAAGGTAAATTCTGGCTCTAGTTAATTAGGTAAAAATGATACTTCAACCATGATACTTTGCCTTATTGGGTGAAATAAAACTGTTGCTGCCTTACTTACTGGAGCTTTTACTTTCCCTTGTCCATATGTGTTTTGTGAGAACACAAAGCATAACAAATAGTGTTTGCATTTAGTTCTGAATACAGTGAGGCCCACGATCACTCTTCTCTCAGTGCAAGCAAGCTTCAAAGCCTGTCTGGCTGCCCAAAGACTTTGCATTTCTGCACATGTGATGGATGGGTTCGTTGTTCTAATGAAGCATGGCTGTTGTTGGAGGTCGTGGTCACAGGAGAGATACAATCCATGTTTAATGAGGGGCAGTTCTACAGAGGCCTTGAATGCCAAGACAGAGATGGAGCATTTCATTTTTTATTTGATGTAGAGGGCCAATGCAGAAACACTATCTTGTTTTACAGTTTTGTTTAATTACCAAGAAGGTGGGAGCTGTATCTGGTACAAACATTAAACCATTTTAGATATTTTGGCTTAGATCCCAAGTGTACTGAGTCTGGAGATTGCAAATGTGTGTATTTCTGTAGCCAGATCACTGAAGAGAGAGGGAAATCAAACCTCTGGCCATGCACAGATGGTGTTAGACTTGCCTGTCTGAGCATCCTTCCTTAGGAACTGAGGTCTCACAGGCTGCATGCTAACTAGCAGACAGTGCCTGTAATCAAGGGGAACATTATGGCTTAGGGAAATTCTTCAGAGCAGTTCCCATCAATACACAGAGTAGATGTGTATTTTAAGTACCTCTGATGAGTAGGAACTCATGTTAGGGAAGAATCTGAAGGTGGATCTTCTCATTGGCCAGGAAAATTCTGGTATGTGTATGCCCTCCTTTTTGTTTTCTAGACTACTTGTAGATGGTTGACGTTGGTTGTGATGAGCATTACTGAGCCCTTTTTGTTTAGATCAAGAAGCAGCAAATTAGGAGTAACAACTTTTCTTCACTGAATTAGTTGTTGTTGTTGGACTAGTGGACGAGGGATGTAGAACTATACAAGTATTACCAGTCTCCTTACGCATCTATTTTGGGTTTTAAGCTCTAGAAATGAGATTGTTCTCTCATGGTGGATCTATTTGATATTTTAATTAGTTTGCCTAAAGACTGTGTCTGAATACTGTGTATGTGGCTGTTTGAGAAGGTAAAATGCTTTCTCTAAGCGTGAAGAATGCCAATTATCTTTTTCCCCCTTAGCTTCTGCTCTTAGACCTGTGGGAGACAGATGTTATTTAGCAA
This sequence comes from Hylia prasina, assembly GCA_013397195.1. Lineage (NCBI taxonomy): Eukaryota > Metazoa > Chordata > Aves > Passeriformes > Sylviidae > Hylia > Hylia prasina. Next base: position 1,474,340 of record VYXD01010236.1, read on the forward strand.
AGGGAGGGATGAACATCGCTTCTTCTGGGCTCAGAAGTTATAACGTGAAGTGTGTCTGCCGTGGTTCGTTGACATGTCTGTTCTTAGATTTGTTCTTTCAATAAGCATCTCTGAAAGGTGGCAGGAAACACCAGCACTGTCAGTACAGCATCAAAACCAGGAAAGAGCTGTGTGTTCACCACAAAATTGGAAATTCAAGCTTAGACTTTGAAAACCAGGATATATTGTGTACCTTCTCACTGAACTCAACATTCAGGAGTATAATATGTTACACAATCCCAATTTTCTTTCTTGTGCTCTTTTCATTTATTTAAGCTTTATTTAGTTTAACAGTTTTAAGCTAAACAGGTATGGATTTAAGTATCTAAAGTAATGCAAGTGCAGAGCTGTAGTTAAAAATGTGTTTTCCTTTTGAGTTTAATAATTTGGCAGTTGACCTGTTTCTTTTCAGCCCAATTCTTGTGCTGTGTTCATCATCCTGGTGTTGGAACAAATGGCACATAAACTCTTTTAGAGGAGAGGAGGGTTTGCATGTACCAATATTCAGTTTATTTGAGGTTATGACTTCTTTAAAAAACATTCTTAAATGCAAACATTTCTGCTGTATTTTTGTTTGTCTTTCAGATTGATCCAGCTTTGAAAGAAAAATTAAAAAAGAACACTGTGACACTGGAATCTGAATATGAGGTAAAATAAATCTGTTGCCTGGGGCCCATAACCTTGGCTACCCTTGATTACCCTGGCTGCTGGTGGGTCGTATCTGTCCCTAACTAAAATTAGATCAACCATCTGCCTTTGACTCACTGATGTCCAACAAAAACAAGGTTTTATGTAAAGAAAGGGTTTTGAACACATAGTGCTTCTTTCTGAACACAGCTTTACTTTGATTTCCAGGCGTCAAGTACAGTGGTACAAATGAATTCACTATTTCTGTGGTTAACCTAGGTTATAAATGTAGACCTGATGTTGGCCTTAGAGGAGGTGTGTGTGAATGTAAGTGAGCACTTCTACTGCATGATTTTAGATGATCTTTAGACCAAATTACAGAACAATGTGCACGATGTACCTTATGTTCTTTCTTGCTTCTGAAATTTATGTGTGTCTTTGAAACAACTGCCATTCCTTTTACAGGGTTTCAGAAAATTTTATAGAGAAATAGTTCACTCTTCCCTCAACGTTGCATTTTCTTTCATTTTCAAAATGTCTGATTTGACCAGTTCAGTATCCAGAGTCTCATAAATTTTCAGGTCTACAAAAAGCCATGTTAGAAAAACTGGAAAAAGCCTCCCTGTGACCAGGACCAAAGGATAAAGCTGTTTAAGACTATTCCTAATGTTTTAAAATTATTGAATCAAATGTCCAACTAACACTTCATCTATCTCTGTGGCCTTCATGCTGAAAAGAGATTTTTGTTTTCTTCCCATACCACATTTCTGTCACAAGCCTTTGAAGATCTTGATTGCACCCACTGCTCTCATACGTAGGCGTCCAAATGGTAGTACATGATCTTGATAATAAAATTTTACTATTCTGTTACTCTTTTGTGGTTTTGTCTGAAATAAAAATAAAACTTTTCTTTTGTATTAACACAGGCCTAATTTCACAAAATATTTGCTAGTTTTTACCACTATTGCAAATAGTTTTGGGTTCTCCCCCACTATAAAGAGTTGTGATTTCTGGTGCAGAGAATAACAAGATAGAAAGTTCCAGTGGAGACTCAAAACTTACAAATCCATTAAGTTCTGATTGCCTCTGGGATTACTGTCTCTCAGTTTCCATTCAATATACTGTAAGGCTGCTCTGATTTATTTATGTGGAAGAACAAGTAAAAAGAACCACAAGCAGTAAAAAAAACCACATCTCAAACTCAATACCTAACCTCAAAATCAACAGATCTGTATTCAGATATACCTTACTTTTTCTTCAGAAGATGAGTAAATCAGTTAAGGATAATATGTAAATAACCATAATTCCATTGTCTTTATGGATAAATCAATGCTAATAAAATACATCTGGCATAACAATATATTACAAGCCATCTTGGGTAATGAGACTCTTTTCTGATGGACAGAAATGACAGAAGCAATCTTATTTTTTTCTCAATCTAAACTGTAGAGAGTTCCCAGACTGAAATTCTTCCAGAGCAGTGCTTGGGTGTGATAGAGGGCAGATCAGTTCAACAAAACAAATGGATTTGCATAATGAAAATAGATTTGGATTATTGTTTTGAAATCCAATATCAATATATACTTTACTATGGGCACCAACTTGCCAGCACATATTTCTTGCTTCAGTGAAACTTGTGAAACTGCCAGCAGTCATGCACATACTCTGCAGGCTCCACACTAAGTGTGTGGCAATTTTAAGTCACTGTTACCTCTGTATTCTAATGACAAAATCTAGCCAATCATCCAGTTACAGCTGACATTTAGGAGTGTAGTTTTCTGTGGACCCCACCTTTTTCAGACTAGAAGGGTTTGGGTGGACATTTTTCCCCTTTCTTTATTTTTTGACTTGTCCAAAATACAGCTCTTAGGAACACCTTCTAATTCAATATATAGGTCACATTGAAGGATTACACTGGTGGCTGTTACTAAATATGGTGTGATAAGAGATCAAGGGCAGTTAAAAAAAAGTTGCTGTTTTGATATGTAAAGCCTTATTTTACAATATTATTAGCATTATATCTGCAGCTGTTACTGACGATACCATGCCAGCTCTTTTGAAGCGTGGTTGCCTGATCTATGCAAATGTCCTTTCGCCCTCCCCAAGACTTTTAAAAATATCTTACTGTCCTTACAGAAATGTACATATTGAATACATACTGAATTCTTCTAGAATGTCATAATTTCTTCTATAAGCATATATACATGCCCTTATGGGCATATTGCAAAAAATACAGACATTTCCAAAATTTCAAACATGTTGAAGTCTGCATTTTGTCTCTGATGTGGTGGTCATGGTGATGTAAAAAGTTATAATCACAGATCTAATTTATTGTGAGGAAATTAACATAAAGACATCTCTTACCTTCTAATTTACTAAATTATATCTTCTCAAACTATAAAAAGTTTATTTCATGCAGGAATGTTTGTGGTCAGGATACTATTTTGGGGAAGGAAGAATTTGCATGTGTAATTCATACTGCATTTCTTGTATCTCAGATCTGTTAATAATGGCACTTATCTTGTGCCTTGGGACATGCCAGAGGAGCAAGCTACCTTTGCATGCACTCTTCATTGTTTATACATTCCTCTCACACGCTTTTGTGTCCTCATATGACCAATTAGTCCCTGCTGCTCCCCTTTGCCTAATAAATCACAGCTCTGTCCACTAGTGATGCTGCTACTAATGTGAATGTAGTTCTGCTGCTGAGCTGGGCCTTGTAGAACACACAGTAAAAAATGTCAAGTGTTTGACCTGTGACAAAAGCCTAGAGTATTTAACTTGAAAGGACAAAAAATGCTGTTTGAAAAAGGGAGATAAAAAACCTGATTAGTATGATGAGTGAAAACCATTCTTGTGGTTGTTTAACAATCACAGTACATTCCTCTTCACGTGTTTAATGCAGTCTCAAAATAGTATTCCTTATTCTAGCACTTGGTTTCTGTACTTCTATGAAATTAATAGTCAAATAAACACTAAAAAATCTGGCCTCAGTTACATCAGACCCCAAAATAGAGAATTGTTGTTAAGGATTTTTCTAGCACATAAAGCTTCCTTAAGAATTTCCTAACATTTTGCCATGGAAAAAAATAATTTAAATTTTAATCAAATATGTGATATTCAGTGGGAATCAATAGCCATTGAAAGTAGTGGAAAAAATATCCCAATTAAAAAAAAGTGAAGGATTGCTATGGAAACAGTAAATGAGTTAGAAAGCAGCGAAGACTGATAAAAGATGGTAAGGGCATCAGAGCTGTCTGATAAGTAACCTGACAAGGATGGGGTAAGAGGATAGTGTTGCAGCAAACCAAGAATAAAGTAATGTGGATGTAAAATAATAAGTAACCATGTTGGCAAAGTGGCAACATTCAAAGAACATGTCTGTATTTTTTTGGAGGAAAAAGTCCTTTGTATTCGAATCAGATGTACTTCCAAACCCCTTAATAATTGAACAAGATGTTATTTAATACTTACTAGACTGATGGTTTATAGCCATTCTAAGAATGGGCTTGGGAGACTTCAGTGGCTGCTGAAAATTTCAGTCTGGGCATGATGGTTCTCTGGGAATCATCACTGGGCAGGAAGGTGATACTATTTAAAGAGTTCTGTGAAATTTGGGACATATAGACAATACTGAGTACTTTTTTCAGTGATGTGAAAGAAATTGTGAAATCATTACTAACGTGCAAGTGATATGAAAATATTGCAATGGTAAAAGTCTGGCAAGGCAAGGATAGAGAGCTGTGCATGTTACCTGCTGAGATGGGCCCATTAAAAGTACCTTTTAGAGTAGCTGAAGTTATTTATTTAAAAACCTGAAAATGCAGCCAGAGTGGACTGCCTTCTGAAAAGCAGCAACTCTGCAAAAGGCTTAGAAGTCAGTGAATAAATAATTCAGCTTGATCTTCTAGTGTGATCTTGTGGCAAAAAAGGTAATTCAGTGTACAAATATAAACAGGAATGAGAGATGTAGGAACAGGTGATTTTACTTCGGAGTGTGGCACTGATGAGGCTGGGACTGAAATTCTGATTCGCCTTTTGGTATCTGGGTTTTGAACAGGGCTTTAACAACAGATTAGGTTGCAGAATAGGCTGACTGTACTAAATTAGGGCTCTAAAAATTCCTTAAAAGAAACTTAAAAATTTAAATAATATTAAAAGTACTGAGAAGAATGGTGCTTTCATATAAATACCTTCATAGGAAAAAAGTGATTGAAATTGAACATTTTTTATTGCAGAAAATATAGTAAAATTAGAAGTAAGATCCATTCTTAATAGCTGGGAACATAATTTGAACACAACAGCAAGAAAAATGAGTCTTTTGTGTTTCAGAATATCAAAACTGTAAAACTTTACGAAGTTTTCCTTCAACTGGTTGCGAGGGTGGCCTAATTGAAAAATAGGCTGGTCTGCAAGTGGTCAGACTAGAGAATGCTGCTTTCTTGACTTAAAGAGTATTGAACAGGTTTTGTTCCTTATAATTTGATAAATTGCAAAAAGTCAGCATTCGCTCCGGACATTAAAGTTTTTTAATTGTTTGTCCTGAGAATTACAGCAAAAGACTCCTAACTGCAGTATTTAAATGTATATTGAGGACAGTTCAAAAATTAAAAGCAGGTATATGAAGAGGTGTTTTGGGAATATAACCTCTATATTTACTGTCTTAAAAGAAAAATTTGAATAAGCTCTTCTGAATAAGACTCAGGCCACTTATTGCTCATTTGATGTAACTTCAGAGATTGTGGTGCCAGAGAATGGATGAAACTTTTTTTTTAGGGAGCGACAGTGTAGTAACACAGTAATTGCATCCAAGTGTGTGGACAACAGGAATGCTCTAGAAAGAAATTCCTGGATGCCAGTCATTGAAATCTGCAAGTATCTTGTTGCTGCCATTATCAGTACCAGAGGATTACTGATTTTGTTGCTGTTTAAGAATTAACAGATTATTGTACTGAATTGATTTGCTTCAGTGTCTGTGAAGATACTGGTGGCTAAATGCCTTGAGCTTTTTGAGAGCTGACAGAGATGTTGGGAAAATATCCCTCATTAGTGACTTATGACAGTAAATAGGTTTAGATAAATAAAGAGGTTGAGATACTTTTCTTCTCCCTTTAATCACTCTGTTCCTTCCATGTGCTCTTCTTTCTTGGTGCATTGTCCAGCCTAGTCATTAGATTCTGACTGCCCTCCAGGTTGTGTCTGGGACAAGCTCGGTTTCTTGCATTTCAGTTTATTCACATGTGAAATGTTCTTTTATGTTTTTATTTCATGGTGAGTCTTCAACACAGTGTTTTGTAGAGAAGTACAAAGTCATGTTATTTTATCATCAATAGAAACTGCCATGGGGAAGGATTTTAGTTCAAATAGTTTGTGTTAGGCTTTTTATTCTGAATGGAGGTACAGTCCATAGCCAACCTATAGTTTTGACCTTTTCTTCTTGACATACCAGTAGTTTCCTGTACCATAGTTCAATGTGTTCAGACTATAATCTGTGTTCATAGTTTTTCATAGAGAAACACAAGAAGGTGGATTTTGGTGATGGGTATGGCACAGGAAGAATTCTGGTGGAAAAGCCTCTTCCAGGAAGAAAGGCAGCCTCCAGAGTAAAGTTCCTAGGGTATCACTTTTTACTGGTGTTATTTCTGGAATGCATCTCCATTTAATAGTCCTGTAAATTCTTTCCTGGTCATCTCTTAGCACAAGATTTTTCCTTAACTGAGAGCTGTTTCTTTCATAAATGTTGCTTTTGCACTTATCCAGTAAGACACTGATGTCTCATAGATGGAAAACAAGGTGTGTGATTATGAGTCAGACAGCAAACATGGTTGGGACTATTACAAATAATTTCTTCACATCACCCTTTCTCCTCTCTCCAAAATAGAATCTTTAGTACCAACTTGCATTCCATGTGTGTTTTCTTGATTTTCAATGCCACATGGATTGACCAACTCCTGTTATGCTAGAGCCAACACTGTGTGGTGTCTCAGTCACAGCAAACCCCAAAAGTTTGAGTAGGGCAAGTTGTATGTGCACATCATGGCTGAATTCTTTAATTTATTGTGTTAAGGAATGCTGCCAGCTTCTGCCAGGCAGCTAGTGTGGGGAACTTGTGCAGCTGGCTAGGTGAAAATGTTAAGCACCTCTGCCTTGCTAATGGGCCTCCAGTGGGGCATTGCTGGATATTTGGTATGAAATATCTGTGTAGTAACTTTAGTGTAGTGTGTGGGTATTTAGCTACACAGCTAAGACAATGTTTCTCTCATTGTCTCCTTCTGCAGATGATACAGCAAAACAGATAATTTTGAAGGAAGTTCTTGTCTCAGCAACCAGACAAAGTAGCTTTTTGCGAGCATATCCTCCTGTTTGTTTTTCTTCGATTTTTTTTCTATGTTTTCAGCCAATTTCAAAAACACTCTCTGGAATATTTTGTGACTGCTAGTATACTTCCAGAGGATGTCCACATGACAATCAATTCTAACTGAAATGCTTAAAAAAATTATTATATAATTCTTGCATGTTATTTGCTTCTCAAATTATTGTCACCCATCATTATTTAATATTCAAACTATATCATAAACATGTACTCTGGTTTAGCAAGTTACTTTTAGAGAATGGGTTACTGCTCGTCATAGCAGGCTTACTGATCAAACAGAAAAATGATATGCAAGATTCTGGTGGAGGCTGACCATGGAGTTTGCACACTTCTTAGCTAAATAACCAAATTTCTAAAAATTGTATGAAGATGTTCCCAAGTTTAACCCCTGACTTCATTGTGTGTCTGGTAAAACTTGGTATTTGCCCAGGAATAGCTGGGAGGCATCACTGAGGAGTTCAAAGGCTGAGGTAATGGTGTTGTTAATTCAATATATAATAATCCATCTTGATTGTAGCATCTTCCCCTCAAGTCATTGGAGAGCCAGTGTTCCCCTGTGCTATCTTACAGCTCTAACATAAATAGGCTTTAAGCACAATAGAGTTCAAAACCAAAATATCTTCCAGCTATAGAAAGACTCGAGACCTTACTTTCTACAACTTCATACTTGTAAAAATTTAAAAAGGTGCCTTGATCTTTCTAAGACAGAAGTCTTTTTGATTTGATTTGAAGACCTGTTGGTTCTGATAGAATGAAAGGTAGAGTTATTCACATATTATTTGTGAACTGTGCATTCAGCAGTATTGCTAAGAAGTAGCTTTACTGTTACTGGCAGTACAGTATGGGAATAACACTCCTATTACTGTCCTCATCAATTAGAAAGGGGATGTTAGCCACAGAGAAGAAACAGGAGGATTTTTTTCCCTATGAGAAATTGCCCAACAGCACAAATCAAACAATGGCCATTGATGTTACTGAAAAACTATGCCTGAAAGATTTGAAATTGCCCTGTTAATATTTAGCCCCAATCATAGTTTCTCAACAGAGAAAAGCATTCTTTTTCAGCATATACATTGATAAGCAAGTTCTGGAAGAGAGGTGAGTGGAAAATCAGCTGGGAAGTGTAGATGAGAAGCAGAAGTCCTAATCTACACTGAGTGAATGTTACCTGAACCAACTGAGACCAGGGTAGAGGGGGAGCATGTGAGAGGCAGGAGATGGAGCCCACCAATTCAGAAGGGCCAACGGCTTGGGAAGGTTGACTGCTGATTTGAAGGACTGTGGTCACTTTAAAGTAGTTACTTAATGGCCTGGATTTGACACTGTTGTTGTAAACCTTCTCTAATTGTTTCTTATGCCCACACACTTCTGTTAGTAGTTTCATGGTGGTAACTGATCATTTCTTGTTTAGTCCTTTGCTGTGGTATTCATTGCAGCTTTTCCCTCTCACATAAGAAACCTTGTTTTTCATATCTCTTCAGAAGGAAAAACACCATGTGTGACTCATGGGTCTCATATTTTTTTATCCTGGTACACCTCATCCTTTTTTTATTAGAGTATCTTTTAATCTTTATTAGAAGGACAGACTGTGCCAGATTTTATATACAGAAGGTAAAAAAATTGTCTGCACTTCCAAGTATTCATAGTCTTCGGAAATTGTTTGAAATGAACCATTTCTGTGATGTCAGGAGGGTTTTCTGGGCTCCATATAGGGACGTGCTATAGAAATCTGTATGCTCCTCTTAGCAGCAACAGAACTGTCATTTTTTACTCTTACTGGTCTCCTGCACTGTTAAAGATCACACGTCCCCTTCAGTCAAGTTCACCTTTATTTAGTTGAAAAAGACACTGCTAACATCCCAAAAGTCTGTGTCTGGCTGCTCCTATTTTAGAGACTTGAGCTGCAGTAACTAGGACATCCCTTTACAATCTATCTATCTATCCAATGATAGAAACGTAGCAAGACCAAGCAGTCAGATTTGGGAAATTCCTTGGTCCTGTTGACTTGGTTAGGTCTCCCAAGTAGTGAATTTAGGGATAAATCTCAGTAAGCAGTACCTCTCTTTCTGGGGCAGAATAACCACAGCTTGATAAAACTTTTCTATATGAGAGAAATGAAAACTATCCTAAATGTCCTTAGCTGCTTAATTAAAAGTGGAATTTGCTGAATTTGGGATGTTTGATTTTGAAGTTGTACTACTGCACTCATGCTATTATTTATGTTGGACCTTTCTGAGTTTCATTTTTGCTTAGGAAAAGAAGACACACTGAAAGTAAATGGCTCTTGCACACATTCTCTTGACTTTATCATAAAGCTTGTGAATCTTTTGGACAGAGAAGTCCATCTTGGGTGACCTGCAGGTGTAATGCATAAATGGCAATGGATTATCCTCTGAGATTTATTGTGATTGTTCAGAGATTCTGAATTTTAAGAAGCAAAACTGCTTGTAAATTAGGAGGAAATCATGGCAAGGCCTAGTTCCTGATGGAAGTCTGTCTCGTGTTATTTTCTGTTATGTTAAAAATTCAAGGCTGTGTAGTCATGTAGTTTTAACTGAGTGATGTAATTGTTTAGTTTACTGAGCACTTTTTATCACTATACACCTTCATATAAAACTATGACAGTACACTGTGAACATTAATTAAACTGTAACACCTCTGAGGTGGGGGCAAGTTCTCTTTGCATGCTTCGCATGGGGAAAAGGTTGCACAGACAAACTGGTGGTGCAGTTTCTCAGTAGGCATCTTCTGTGACATAGTCACTCAAAGATATTTCTCTTCTCTCTCCACCCATTGTTTCCTCCAGCCAGTTCAAGGGTTGGCATAGTCCTGTGCTTATATAGGATTTGTTCATAAGCAGGATGAATTTATTTTCCTAAACTATTTTGTTTGTTCTGGTTGGAGCACAGCCCTACATTGTTGAATTGGCATAATTAAAGGGAAAATAACATGTGGGGAAAGAGTCTCTTAAACCAGTTCACCGTAGATTAATTAATTGTGCCATAGATGAATGGTATTGGATCCCACTGAATTAAGCAACAAAGCCTTTATTGGGTTTTGCCAGTCTTCAGCAAAGCCAAAAGGAGAAGCAGTTCTGTGGATGCTTACATGCCAGTCCCCCTTCACCCCCCCGGCAATTCTTCCCTTAATGAATAAAAACCAATCTTATTCTGGTCATAGTTTGCTGCTTACTAACTTGCTTGTTTACTAATATCATAAAAATTAAACATTCTTTAATTGGAAAAAAATACTTCTTTCTAAACTGAGGATTCAATCACTAATCATGGGCTATTAAATCCCAGATTATTAAATCACTAATTGCAGATATTAAATTACGTGACTTCCTAGGCAAAGTAGCACCCAGTTATATTAAGAAAATGAGATGTCAGAAAGATGGTTCTGGGAAAGAGTTTTTAACAAAACCCCACTAAAGCCATATCAGTGCTATGATGAAGTTAGAATTTTCAGTCATGCACAAGACAGCAGATTCAGTGTTAGCTGTAATTCTGTACCTCTTCATCTATATATCATTATAGAGCTCCTCAATATACCTTTTGTCTCTTCAAGCTTTTTTAACATGTTTAAAAAACAGACTGTTCAGTTGGTTTAATCCTTTCACTGCTTCTTACAGCCATGAGGATATTTTTCCCTGGCTCATCTTTTGTCTGCAAATGGCTTTGCTTACTGTAATGATGGGAAATAATTGTCTCTCTATATCAGAGCTATTTCTTTCTGTGGTGTTCAGCACAGTATTTATTTCATGAAGCTGTAAAGTAATAAACAGGATTCTCTTATCCCTCCTTTCACATGTGAGAAACTGAGACTAAAGCCAAACATTTTTTGCAAGTGGCCACCTTGAATTCACTCAGCCTGAACATAAATAGCTCTAAATGAATTTCTGCAGACTTCAGTTTGTGTATTGTGGCAGGAAGACTATCCTGAAAAAATAGAATTCAAACTCTTTTTAAAATTTTATTTTAATTTAATGCTGACAGAGGCTTATAACTTCTAGTTAAGCCAGGCATTTGAACCAGCAATTAAGAAGTGAAGATCTTTTTATGTCCTTTTTGGTACCTTTGCACCAGTCAAGCTGTTTAACAAGTCTTAAAAGTTAAGTATGGCAAACAGTTGAACATATTTTTCTTTTTCACTGTGCCTGTCTGAATAACTGCATTTTTTTTCCTTGAATTTACAGCTTCTGTCAGTCCTGTACTCTTAAGAGGCAGTTTAGCTGATTTAGGGAGTGAATCAGTAGATTTAATGGACTATACTGATCTTACTTTAAACAGCTAATTTTCAATATCCTTTGGGCTATTTGAGACAAGCAGGAAAAGTGCTGCTGATCTGATCTGATTACATTTCATTGTAGTCTCCAGTGATTGAGTGTTTAGTACATTTGAATTGGGGAAAAGAAGTCTTTTGGTTTTTAGCCTTCCAGTTCATATGAATTTCAGTTTAGTTAGAGCTGGAAGTAGTTTAACATGTGATACGATGTCTTCATAAAATTAGGTAGGCAGAGTCCAAGTGGCTAAAATGAAAAAAAATAAAAAAAGAAATTAAGAAGACCTAGCCAGACAGAATGAAAGATGGTGATTTCAGCTTCATCTGAGAGCAGAACGAGCTGCTTGTCTGAATTCTCACTGTACAGACCAGGCAATCTGAAGGAGCTGTGTAACGTTGCAGCTTGTGCTGCACCTAATTAAGAGGACTGTCAATCTGGTCTTATTCTCATCGCTAAGATGAATTTAAAATGTAGCTATGTGCATGTCTTTAGCCTACATCGAATGTAGCTATTTCTTCTGGGATGATTCTGTTGCAAGAATTTTTGTGTCAGTGACCAGGCAAAAAGGGTAGGGTTTCACTCAGTTGTGTGTGAGGCACTGTCCTGGTTTAACCCCAGCACCCAAGCCCCACACAGCCACTTACTCACTCCCCCATGATGGGATGGGGGAGAGGTTTGGAAGGGCAAATGTGAGGAAACTCAGATTGAGATAAAGACAGTTTAACAGCTAAAGCATCAGGTGCTGGTGAACGCAGAACAAAACAAGGAATTCATTTACCAGTTCCCATGGGCAGCAGGTGTTCAGCCATTCCCAGGACAGCAGGGCTCCATCACATCTAAAGGTTGCTCTGAAAGACAAACTCCGTCTCTCTGAGTGTCCCCCTGTTCCTTCTTCTTCCTCCAGCTTTACATGCTGAGCATGGTGCCATATGGTGTGGGATATCCCTGTGGTCAGTTGGGGTCACCTGCCCCAGCTGTGTCCCCTCCTGTGCACCCTCAGCTCAACTGGCAGGTGGGGTGGAGTGAGAAGCAGAGACAGCCTTGGCACTGTGTGAGCTGCTCAGCAGTAATGAAAACATCCCTGTGTTATTAACACTGTTTTCAACACAAATCCAAAACATATCTCTATACTTGCTACTATAAAAACATTTAACTCTACCCCATGCAGAACCAGTGTAGATATACATGAAAAGAACTATTCAATGGGAAAGCATTGCAGAACAGCTTTTCACAGCCCCTGTCAGTGGCAATACTCTTTCTTCTGTTTATCCACATGCAACAGGAGTGGTCTGTTATTCCAAAATTGGATAGCATCAGTTCAGAAAGTGGGAATGTCAAATCATTCTTCCTTCTGATGACTGATAACTTTCCCATAAACTAAATTTTTGCAGATGCTGTCCCATGGTGGTAAGGAAGGTGCTTTCTTCTTGAATTGCAGTAAGATACTACAAAGTGTTTATACATTACACAAAATGTTAATGATCTCTAAAAATATAGTGATAATAAAGTGTATGCATTACAACCTTTATTTCTTTATATTTTAACTGATCAATAGATCTTATTTGTCATCTCAGGCAATGCCATTCACTGCACGTAACCCTTGGTTGTTTTATTCTGTCAGTGTATCCCACTGTGTTTTCTAGGTACCTTTATGATTTCTATTGGAAACTGCCAAGATACTTTCTGGTACTGGTTTGTTTGGATGCTATAGTTTTGAAATGCTTCCTGTTTTTGACAAAGCTCCTCTCTGTAAAGCCTTCGTGAAGTTTCAGGGACAAATTAATATGAACTTTTGGTAAAGATCTTCAGTACGCATGTCTCTCTTGATAGATTTCTTTATGTAGCCTATCTTTAGATACCACAAGTTTTGTTGTACTTATTTTAAAATTTGATTAATGTTCAAGCTTTGAGAGACAAAAAACTTTGGAATAGGTATCACACACACAGGTGTGTGATACCTTTGTGTTGAATTAAATCAGCATGCCTCCCTTCTGTTAAAGCACAAGGTTATTTTAAGTGTAGTTTCCTTGAAGCTTCCATTGGAATCAGATGTTAAATTCTGAATTTGCAATCAGAGGGGATAGTTAGTGTTGCATGGGATGATGAGTACCTTTCCTCCTTCTCTTTCCTTCATGTCAGCTCAGATCCCTTTTGCTTGAAATGAAGTACCAGCTAAGCATAAGATGTATAAAGTAGTAAAGACAACTCTTCAGAAAGACCTATGCCAACTCTATTGTACAAAAAATTCAGTTGCTCCTACCTTGTGAAAGTCTGCTATGTTTGTGCATGTGCTCTCATATATCTTCTGTAGAGTGTTGCCTAATTTCTTTTGATATCTGACAAACCTCATTGCAATTTTCTAAATTGTAGAAGTGTCAGGAAACTTTTACATAACATGAACCAATAGCAGTAGGTCTATTCTGTTACAGCTCTTGAATTTTTCTGCAACTATTATTCAAGTCCCTGGCTGTTTGCCATTTATTTGAATGATTGATAGTAGACAAATTAGGCCACAGGCTCAGGGCAGGGTTGAGTATTTTCTGGTGTATTTTTACACCATTTACTGAGATGAGGCCTTGATCACAGATCAGGTTTAAGTTCCACTGCAGTTTGTATCATTCATTACTGGAATGCAGTGTTACCCTGTGTAGTAGCGTCTAGGACAGTGCTGATTTTGGCAGTGGTGCAGACCCTCTCCTCAGTCTCCCCATCATGCCAAATGTGCTGTTCCACAGTTGGCATGTGAGACTTGAAGTCTGTGTCCTGGGAAGGGACAGCTATGCCTCTGCCAATAGGACTGTGAAGATGCAATACCTGTTTGTGTTCTTTGACTGCTACACATGTTAGGTGAGGTCAGAAGGGTACCTATTCTTCATTTTTTGTTGCCTCTAAATCATTGGTAGTTCTGAGGCGGGATGATAGGTGTAGGCAAGAAGGTAATTAAATCTAGTTTTTCAATACCTGACAGTTCAGTTGGCTAGCATATCTCATTTATGACTTAGTAAGAGGCCTGTCTGTGGTGGCTGGGAGCCATGGGAAACTAGTCAGCAGAAAGCATTGCATACCTCTCTCAAGCTAAAACCACATGGATTGAAGGGGTTTACACCATTGGTGACTCTCTTTGTGCTAGATAATGAATCTTTTCCAGCATGCTTTGTATTTTTGCTGACAGGATACTTCAGCTCACTAATTATTAATCCTTCTGTTTGAGCTATACCAATGCTTGTCACTCCTACTACTTCAGTGCTTGGCAGACTTGCAGTTGAAGCACAGTTCTGGAAAACAAGGTGAGAGGAGAAAAAGTGAATATAAAGTATCTTCAGTCTTGCTCAGATGCTGCAGTACTTCCTTTCCTTAAATGTTACTTACCTGCTTACAAGCAGATGCAGTAATGTCTATCTTAGTCATTTGTGTAGCTATATGAATAACTACTAGGTTTTTTTCCTTCTTGTTGAACTTCTCATGCGGGGTAAATGAATGTTCATCAACCCAATGGTGATACCGAGTTCCTTGTGAAAAAAGAAATCAGTTTGGAATCATATGTACGTTAAATCATGGATCCATCAAGATGACCCTGTTATTTTTGCTGTTTGTCTGCAGAAGCTGGACAAATCTAACTTGGATAACTGGGAGAACATCAGAGGACCCAGTCCGTGGGAAGATTCCAGGACAGTTCAGAAACAGCGGCGGGAGGCTCTCCGTCTCAAGACAGAGTGACTGAGCAAGCCTCCTTTGGTGCCTCTGAAAAAAAGTCTCAGGCTGGACTGTCTTAACTTTTAATCCAGTGTCAGGAACAGACATGGGAGCATTTGCAGTGAACAGTTCAGCTGGTGTATATATAAGTTACAGTGAGATCCATCCAAAAGGCACTGTATTATATGAAGCTCTTTGTTTGCATCCATTTGTGTACCACAGGCTGTATATGTGAATTTTCAATTAAAAAAAGCTGATTATTCTATTGAGAATATCCCATTGTTTTTCAATCTCTAACATCCAAAACTCCTTCAGCAAGGAATAACATTTCAAGAGTCACTTGTCAGTACCAGAAGTTGTCATCCTAATGAGAACAACAGTGCTGTCATCTAGATGTGTGTGACCAGATAAGTGCTGCTTCAGGGAGCCCCTGCATGACTTCAGGCTCTTTAGCTTGGAAGGGACTCCACAGGCATATGAGCTGTTCAGAACAATGAGTCCAATTTTGGCTAAATAGTACTCTAGTGTTTCATTTCCAGGGACTGCATAAAGGCATGTACTGAGTGTCAGCTGATAATTGGTCAAACAACATTTGTTTAGCTGTGGTTAAATTTCTGTGATTGGTTTATCAATACCTTCATGCAGGCTGGACCTCTGCACTGGAACCTCTCAGTTTAAATTGGAAGAACTCTTCCTCGCAAAGAGCTGTGCTGCTTCTCTGTGAGTAAATATTGTAGCAGAATCTTCTTGAACCACTACAAAGTGGCAAAGCTCATCTTATATGTATTATTACATATATATTTGTGCATGTGCATAGAAATGTTTTATGTTCCAATCAATTCTTCTGAAATGCTTTTTATATTTGTCTTTGTGTGTTAAATGTTTGCTGTTAGAGGATGTTGTGCTAACATTCATGACCCTTCTGCCGAGAGAGTTCAGTGAAGAGGCATCTACTCAGTTTTTCAAATGAAATGACACTTTTGATAAGGTGTTGCAACAGATTTGTGAAACTCCTCATCAGAGGAATGGAGCAGTAGAGTGCACATTAACAGCAGATTCTTGTTTCAAAACTCTCAGTGACACCTATATGTAAATCCTTTTGGAACTGTCTTTGGAAAAGGTGTGGCCTTACTCCCCTCTGGAGGATGTGCCAAATGTAATCTGAATGTCCTTTTGGACACTTTTTTAGGGTAGCCTCCTTGCCCTCATGTAAATCCTCTCTCGGCACTTCATTTTCTTTAGACTGTAAGTGGTGTGGCTCAGTCTTTGACTCAGGAGGAAGAATTAACATTGACTTTTAGGGAGTTAGAAAGGAATTCATAAAGCATCACATGAAATATCTTGGGCATGTTTTGTGCATGTTTTCTTTTGATGGAGTTGTGAAAACCATCAGAAAGTGGTGCATGAAATCTGGAGCAAAGTTGGAGCTGTGTATTTGTGTATTTCCCTGTTCAATATCATAGATATCTCTGCTTCTAAATCAAACTATGAACAAATTAAACCACCTAGGAGAGGAATAAGAGGAAGAATGCAAGAGTAGGTAATAATAAATGCTATAGGGAAGCCAGTGAAAAACTAGAATACAAAGGCATTAAGTTGTGCTAGACCTAGAGAAGGAGGAAAATGGTTTGTTTTGTCATTAAGCAAGTAAAATATAAGTATGACAAGTAAGGAGTAATTAATACTGCATAACTTGTTAAGCCGTTTTTCAGCCCTTAAGGTCGAGTTCAGGTGCACTTCCACTGACTGCAAGATTGATCATTTGAAGGACATCAGAGCTTTGGCTACACTGATGGTGTTCTCTCAGGTAGGACTCTTGCTGCATCTCTGCTACTGTTAGAGTGAGAGCTGGACCATCGGAAATCTTTAAATTCCCCACTGGTGTGGACTCTGCAAATTCACTGTCTTTTTGAGAGGATGCACATCTTCCTTTTCCCTGCTTTGACTGAAGGAGATGGGAAGCTGCCATCGCTTTGCATATGGAGAGGCGTGCTCAGCTCCCAGGCTCGTGCGATGGCTCACAATATGGACCAGCGCTGCTCCTGAAATAAACACGTGGCTTTCCAAGAACAGCATGTGTAGGAGAAGCAGCCCCTTCCCCCAGGGGAAGAAGCAAAGATATATTTCTCTTGCATGAAGCCCTTAAGCTTATCAGTTTTCTTGATGAACAAAACACTCACTGAAATATCCTGTGTATTTTTAGTAATTTGATATTCTGCAAAGACTGTTTTGGGAATGGTCATCTTATTTCAGCAGGTTTGGAATGTAGTTGTAAATAATTACTTATATGGAGCAATTTCTTATGTCCTAACTTGGGACCCAATCTTACTTGATTGTATGCTGGTTGTGGGGTCCCCCTGCCCTTCCCTTTTTCTTAGGCACTAAATCCTGTCATTTCTGAGGGTATATTTGTAACTACCTTTGAAGTGGCCTCTCTGGAAAGTAATGGATTTATCTTAGCATCTCTGAGAAAAAATGATTTGCAGTTGGAAAACTTTCCAACTTGCCCTTCTCTTCAACTTCCATTTTAGAAGACAGCCTATATCTATTGATTGTCCACTAAAATAAAAACCCGCCATGTTTTTTAATGCTGACTTATTTTAATTTTTTTTTTAATGTTGACTCATTTATGAAATATAAAAAAGCCCCGAACCAACAATAGCTGGTACGGAAGCTGTACTTTTCCATGTTATGTACTTCCATAAAATGGGAAGAGCCATTTCAGCAATTCATCTTTATTGCCATGTGCTTGAACAATGGCTTGATGTTTTATACTGTGCTTTTCCTACCCATTGAGTTGGAAGAAATACTTTTGAAAGGCGTGTTGAGAGCCAATTAAGTCTCTTTAGTTGTTATGCAACCTAGAGTAGAAGGCACTCCAGAAATGTGGAGAATTATAGTTCATAGCAGTAGCAGGAGAGGCAAACTTCAGTTAGTTCAGAATTCATGCTCAGTTTGACTGCTTATTTGAACTATGCTTTTGAAAGCCAGTTAGCACACTTCTAGCTATCTCTAAGGCTCCTGAAGACAACTTTGTTCAGCTCCCGAATCATAGTTCTAAACATCTGTGAGTGGAGGGGGTCAGAGGTAATTAAGTACAACTGTCAGTCTGAGACACTGATTGACATTTTTGCATCCTCTTTGGTAACTGGCATACACAGGTCTGAGGAGAATGAAAACAAGGCTTTAGTGAGAGGTGTTCAGTGTTACAAAGGTAAAAGAGAGGACTGAAGAAGCCAGATCTTCTAATCAGTGTTGCTGAAATGAGAAATAAAAGAAGCAAGCCTGGCTAGGTGTCTGTATGTATGTGGAACGAAAAATCAGTTTCAAAATCCCTGTTCTGACAGTAAAGGAGAAAGTGTTTATCTCTCAAAGCAACTGTAGCCAGGTTGGTCTTTGGGATCTTCCATAACAAGAAAAGCAGCAGGACATAGAACTGGAAGAAATCTGGGGCACCTGTCTCCAGGGACGGGAGAGGTCAGCATGGCACCACAGATACGTGGGTATCTGCCTGGATGGTTCCCAGTGGCAGCTGTCTGCAGCTCAAAATGCTGCCCAGACCTCTGTGTGAGATCTGCCCTGTGGATCCTGCTTATTGAGAGTTGTTTTCCTACAGCACCTGGAATGTGCAGATGCATGGGTGACCCAGAATGCTCAATATCTCAGTTCAGCTGCAACAGAGGAAGAAGAGCCTCAGTAAAAGCTGTAGCTGCTGTGGTGCAAAAAAGTTTTCAAAACTACTGAATAGCACAGCAATTGAATTTCTGAGTTCCTAAATACATCTGGAGGAGCAGTTGGATGTTAAAAACTTACAGAATCAGAATGCAGAGAGCAATCTTGCTCATAGTGATCTTCTCATAAGTCTATCCCACCATCAGCTGGGGACCAGTCCCAAAAAGCAGAGGAAGAAATCCATTTCTTCACAGAGAAGCAGCAGTTTAGAGAAATTTGAAGGTCAGTGTTCATTGGATGTTTTACGTGGACACTTTGTGTTTCACTGTGCTTGCCTGTGTATAGGTGAAACTCAAAGCAGTAGTTTTTACCATGTGAAATAAATACACAGACCTGTGTACTTCTTGGTGATCTTGCATTTGCTCTGACTTGCTATGTTTGCATTTCCAGCTTGAATCCAGGGCAAGTTTCATTTTATATTCTGTATTTTCCAGAGGCACTTATTTCTGCAAAAAATGGGAAAGACTAATATTACCCTTTGCTACTAACTATGTCCACTTGAAAAAAAGATTTAAAAATAAATAAAGAAGGTCATGATTTGAAGTCTTAGGAAAGCAGAATAACTATTTTTACATGAAGATGGTCAAAGAATTTTCCTTAAAGCTTTTATGGTTAGAAGAGCTGCTTATTGCCAGTGTTTTCAGTGGAAAACCACGTTTCATCCTTCAGTGGAGTAAGGTTCACAAAAAAATTCCACTCTTATTTTAGACTAGCAAAGCAGAAGCCTGTAATTGAAGGAGGGTAATTGCTTAGTGTTAGGCCTTCATTTCTTACAAGGGCTTGCAACCAGACTCAGCCAACACACAAATAGTCTCTAGACTTAGAAACAAAAGCTCCATACAGATGTTTTTCTTAAAACTTGTACTCTCCCCAGGAGCCAAAAGCAATCTTTCATACCACTGGAATCAGACTGACCATATTTTCTTGTTAAACATGTGTTTTAACTGCATATGTAACTATCTTCCTTAACACAGGCAAACAAAGTTTCACCCTCACTTGTTGCCATGCTGCTTGGGACATGTTAAAATCAAATGCAACCAAAGCAGCAGTTGGTAGTGCTGCAGAAAGGACATCTGAAATATGCTTATACATTGCAAATTTGAATGGTTTATGTGTCATAGTCACAGGTTCCTTGAGAAAGGATAAAAATCACATCAAAAAAGTCCCCCCAGAAATAAGGACATATTATACATTGCCAGTGCCTCTGGAAGAATGTCATGCCCTTTCACCCAGCATATTTGGAGCCTGGCATGATGTGCCTCAGCTGGTGGAAAAAATGACTATAGCTTTTTAGCATGTCTGTTTCAAGGTAGTTGATGGGATCCTTGATGTTCAATACCAACTCCATTGTGTGTGTTCAGTATCAAATCCATTATGGTATCAACCTCAAGGAGGCCTGGTGGCTCCCAGGATGATCCCTTGAGGACCAGGGGCAAACCCATCTCTCTGCCTTACAGATCCATTCTCCCTCCTCTTTCTGTCTTGTGTTCTTCCCAAAAGGTAACAAGTCATTCTCTGAGCTGCTCTTTTCTAATGGAACAGGCTGTAAAATGTCACCCTATTTTTTTAAAGTTCACTGTCTACCATGGATTGAAGAATAGTTGTTTCTAAATGAATTTGAATTTAAAGCTCAATGTGAGCTCAGAACACAGACCAGTATTATCTCTGTAAGGATGGCACCCAGCATACACTGAGATCTCTTTTTATCTTCAGATACACAATGCTGTGCTCTCTATTTTATGTACAAAGGAAATTAAATGTACTTTTTTCTTTAAAAGATGAGATCTTCATCTATCTCCAGCTGTCAGTTCCTAATAATGTTGCCCAGAGAAGAGTTATCTGTGATTTAGTGGCTTTAGTGGACTATCTTTTGTTCAACAGAGAACAGCAGAATAAAATTTCGGCTTAATATAGCTCTTTTCTTACTCCTTCTGAATAAACACAGGAAAAGAGGAGAGCAAGAGCAAAGAATCTTGGGTTCCAGACTCAGTTTTGTTCTGCTTTTCAGTAGATAGGGCGTTTTAAGAAAGGAAAGGAAGGAAAGTAGGAAAAAAAAATACAGAAAGCAAAAACACTTACGGACAAAAATAGCAATAGAAAACAGTATTTTTTTTTTTTTTATGACTGATCCCTCTGGATAGAATAAAAAGGAAAATTATTTTTGTCTCAGGAAAAACGTCTGAGCTCAAAAAATACTCAGGTCCAAATGAAAAGTCAGGTATAATATTTTGCAAGTTAATAATTTTAGAAATACTGTTATTTGGGTGAAGTACAATGTTTTATTTTGTTTTTCATGTTTTTCCATTCTTGATTCTTCTTTGTCAGGTACCTTAACTCTGGAAATGAAAAACCACCACTGATCTTAAAAATGTAGTTTTGACTTAAAAGATTGACAGCAGAAAATGCTTCAACAGTTTTCAAAACTTTTCACAGAAAGTGTTATCAGTAAGAGTAAATCCATCAAAAATAGGTCTTTCTCAATGAACAGATTGCAAAATGTCAATCAACCAGTTAAAAAAAAAATTGTAAAAGATCTTCTTTCAGGGTTCACCAGTCTGTTCCTCTGTTAGTTGGTGAGTGCTGATGCTGTTTACTGATGAGGATGTGACTGCACACCCTTGTGGCTGGGCATGCCAGCCTTCTCCCCACCAGATGTGCACACCTGCATTCAGAAAGTGGCACTCTTGCAATTTAACAGAGCACTTCACTGCTCATTAACTCGTAAGAAAAGACCTACCCCCATATTGCAATCAATATCCTGCTATGCCAGGTAATGACAAATGAAAGTTTTACACCAACTGATGAAGTTTCTTCAAAAACCAGTTTCTTTTCCTCCCTGCTTTTGCTAATTTCACGGCCTAAATTGATTTGTTCAGTTCCTGTTAAATTATGTCACTTTTAGATATTCAAACATCATGCTCATATGTCATGATACATTAAGAAGAAACCCAAGATTTTTTTCCCAGTGTAAAAAAAGACATCACTGCTGCTTACATGCTTGGTTCAGGGTTTCCATAATTTTAAGTTACCTGTCTAGCAACAAATTGGCAATCAAAGATGGAAATACTTCAGTCCATCTCATGTTCATGTGTATTTGAAGTGTCTACAGTCCATACAGTTCAGGACTCATGACTCACCATTACTTGGTTATCCACCCCACCACCACAGATGCTCTTTTGTCTTGCAAACATCCCAATTCAGATGTGATTAAAGATGTCATTAAAGATAAACACGTATTTTCAGCACAAAAGCCTGAGATTGCATATTCCTTATAACAGGCCTTCTGGACTGAGCACTCCCCATGAACAAACATCCTAACTGGCTATGCTGGAATAATAGCAAAAATTGTAGGTTTTGTTTTTATCATTCCTTAAATTGAAATGAACTTGAATATATTTTGATCAAACTTTCAAATGTTCACCCTAGCCCTGATTAAAAGAGAGTACATAGAGTGTTTTGCAACTTGGCTTAGAGGAATCATTGCAGAGAAACAGCTGGGAATATTCACAATACGTATCCAATAATGTAAAACTCCCTATATTTAAAATAATCAGAAATTGAAACATCTTAAATATTTATTTGAATTTTTGAATTTTAGTGTATCTTCCAGGACCAGTGTAGAACATGTCCATTTTTAAGTGGGCTGAAGTTTCTGACTTTGCAAGAAAAAGCTGGATATGGAAACTTGTACTTTGTATGGACAGACCCAGTTGGCTGGGCAGTGATTTGGAATACGCATAGGAGAAGGAGACCTTTATCTCCTATCTTTCATCTATTCAAGAAGATTTCTTACCCCTGTAATGAATTATTCACAACAGAAATTAAAAATTGAGCAGTCTTTGTCGCTGGAAGCTACACAGGGTTGTGCAGTGTTACCTGACAGGTCCATTTTTCTCACACATACTGCTCATGATCTTAAAAGTTCTGTCACTGGTGTGCACTATCCCCTTTAACAGCCACATACTCCATACAGTCTTTATCTGTTTCCCTTTCTGTATGTTCAGGTAGTACCAAGAAACTAGGAGGAGAATAGGTGTTAGTTCTGTGCTCTCTGACTGGAGATGCTGTGATCTAGGAACTGCTGCAGCAGTCAATGAAGGTGTCTCTGCCTTGTTCTTTTACCCTTGGAGAAGTTTCTTTTGCCCTTGGAAGATTCATGACTCTGCTTTCTTTGCATAAGGTGTGTGGCAGAAGATCTGAAATTTGGGAAACACATATCTTAAAGTCCCTTATGTGTTGTCATATGACTGTAAAGCTGTTTTTTAGAGGGCCTGCATTAAATATATGAGTAGATAGAAACACGCATATTTAGGCAGCCCCAAAGAATGTATTTTCCTCTCTGTACACATGCAGTGGAGGGCTGGAGAATAGTGTCAGTCCACCATCAATGCCCTACCCAAGGTGGGGGCTTGCAGGAATCACCTCTGAGGGATGAGGATGGTTGCCTTAGCAGGAGCTGGCTCTGAGCAGTGATTGCCTGCCCAGGTTACACAGAAGAGAGTTCATTTTCCCACTGATGTGGTGGCTTCATAGGAGTCAAGTGTCTATGCAAACATTTACATTGTCACGTGCAGCGATCATCTCATTCAGGGGTAGATGTCTGCCAGGGTGGGTGTTGAACTGTGATCTGCTGCTTCTCCCCTTCCACTGATCTTGGAAAGCACTTGAGTGATGAATTTTTATCACTTTGCCATAAGTCTTGTTTTGGGTGAGCTGGATCCCAAGAAGTCTCCTTGTTTGGCTTTCATGGATGTTAAAACCAAACTACAGGATGAGTGCTTGCAAAAACAGCAAAGGCCTGTGTACCTCTGCAAGTGCTTTTGATATGTCTCCCTTGACTCTCTGGTAAGAAGATTACCAGCTCTGAATGAGTTTGAAAATTTGGGCAGCTCTGATATTGCCATTTAAAAAAAAAAATAATTATTCTTTCTTCTTTCTCTTGAAAATTTGATATGTTTCTTGACAGCTAAAAAAAAGATTATCTCAGTAAATTCTTATTACAGTGATCAATAAATATCTTAGTGTGTCACACTGGTGTTTAGATAGAAATTGCAATCCCAGCATTGCCTAGTACAGAGGCAAGGTATGTAAGCTACCTTTCTGACAAAATCTGGAAAATCATAGCATGGACATGTAAGTCATATTATAGGCTGGACTGCATGCAGTCCTGTCTGCTGGGTGAAATAAGATAAGGAAATATATCTCTCCTACTTCAGAAGCAAAAGCAAGGTTTTTCGCAGACCATCCTTGAGCCAAAGCTCATGTTGTATGGGCAATAAGGTCAGAGAATTCACAGCCTCCTCTAAGTCATCAGGGACCAATAAAAAAAACCAACCTTTTGCCATTAAAGATAACCTTGTGTACAGCAGGGGCACAGAGTGTCAGCAAACTGGCCCTGTGAGACTACTTTATTGATGCTGCTTCAGGTTTCTTGTAACATGCAAAACAGCATTAGTATTACAGCAGATAACTGCAACAGACCTTTCAGGATTATGTATTAAGAGCAGCAAGTCAAATACCATCTGCTTAACATGATAAATTCTAAGTATTACTCCAGAGAGGTTTGCCTGCATCTCCTCTGCAGAGGACATAGAGACAGCTGTAAGTCACTTTTGTCCTCAGCTCCCTCCCCATCATCACTTTGTGACCTTTTGGCTAAGATCAATTGTAGTATCAGTTGGATACTTGGCTTGTACTGTCTTTGGGGACTCTACCTGGCCTGGCAGCAGGCTGGGCTCAGTGACCTCCTAACTTTCACCCATCTGTAACTGTTACCATTCCTGCTCTTTCAGAGACCTGGCAGCTTTTAGAAGTCAAGTCCCGTTTAACAGGCCTTGCAAGCACAGCTGAAATGCATTGCCCTGAATTACTTCTGTTTCAAAAGGCAGGTGGGTCTTGGTGCTCTAGAGTGAGAGAAATTGTAGTGTAGCTTGATTCCCTTCTGTTGAAAGCCTCCAAAAATCTTTATCTGCAACAGCAGATTCTTTACTTTTTTAAGATTGCTTTAAGGATATATAAACCCAACATTTTTGGAAGATAACCACAGGTAAGTCCTTTGAGAGCTTTTCACTCTTGCATGAATGGGGTTCTGGGGCCAGGCAAAAACATCTCTGATGTAGGAAGACCTTAAAATACTGTGATAATATGTTTGTATCTGTCTAGGTTTGTCAGCTCCCTAAATCCAGAGCTAAGTATCCATAAGGAACACAATAATTGCCAGCCAGACTTAGTGCCTGAAAACGTTATCTAATCCTGGCTTTTATATACAGATCTATTAACTTGATCTGGGTGGTTTGTTTTGTTTTGTGTTTTTCCCCACCTTGCTTGTGGAACCAGAAATAATATATATTATCTCTAGAAGAGACCATAAAATGATATAGTGGAACTTTGTGTGTAACTCAATTAAAGGCATTTCTCTCCAGCATTCCTACATCAAACACAATAACTACAGGATATCTTCCAGTCTTTGTGTCAGCAGAGATCACTTAAAAACTCCACCTTTGTCTCTGCAGCTGTCCTTTGTAGAGGAACAACACGTAGGATGCTGTGAATTTGCCTTTCAGCTAGGGAGGGCTGGCCATGTGCCCTCCAAAGCCACTTTCTGGGGCAGCACCAGCCAGCTCTTTGCCTACGAGAGGGATGCAGGGGATTTCTGCTGCAAAAACCCTCTGGCAGGCTTTTATGTGAAGGCTGCAGTATCTTCCAGCGTGTTAAGTCTCTCAGCTGATTTTGTCTCAAAGATCTGTCTGGTCTAATGACACAAATAGTGGGAGGTCAGGTTTTGTTCACTGTCTCTTGCTGCTATTTTTGGGATGTGATTTTTCTATTTTGGTTGGCTGGGTGTGGAGGGAGTGTTGCTATGCTTTAGGGAACACTGCAATTAGATTCACTCAAAACAATCATGATTAATAATGATGACTGGTTTGTTACTAAAAAAGGAAAAGGTAGAAACAAACAATAAGCCACGGTTAATTTGAAGGTAGTCTTTGTCTCTTTGAAGAGCTTTGAGCAGACCTAGGAGCACTTGGGCTCTCTCCTTAGGGGATAGGAAAGCCCTCGTTTCTGTGCATGGCAGTGAGCTCCAGTGTAAGTAATCCGACCAGCTCTCTAATGGAAGAGCCTCATTTACCAGTCGGTGATTCCTTGTTAGGTGAGTCCCAGATAACTGCAGCATCTGGGCAAATCTTAGCTGTGTTCCAAATGATTAGCAGAAGTATTTGAATCAGTAATGGCGGGGAAGCCAATGAAACAGCTTTCCCAAAACAAATTGGTGAATAAACACTGAAGATTTTCAGTCCAAGTGAAATCTGTTTATCGAGATAGCTTCTTTCTTCTGTGAGTACATGGCCTCAGGCCTGCGATGGTGGAGTAGGAGCTGTTACTACCTGCAATCGCACTTCATTATCCTATTAGAAGCTGAATAGAGAAGTGTCACACTAGCCTGCGGCCCTGTTGCCCCTCCTGATGTCGAGGCCAGGAGTTATCGCCATGTCAGGAAAATAGAGCTGAGCTGGGAAAGCCGCTCCCTTGCACTGCCGGCTTGGTGCACAGGATGGGGTAGGCGATGGAGGCACAAGAGTGACCCTGTGCGCTGGGAGAGCACTGCTCGGTGGCGGGGGAACACGGCACTTCTGGAGGAATGGAATATACCGTGCAGGAAGGGCCTGGCAGCTTTGCTGTCAGGCTCACAGATGCCGCAGCTCGGTGCCGGGGTCTTGGCAGCACTCAGACTGTTCAGGGGGCGGGGTGCAGGCTGTGCCGTTCTTGCGGCAGCAGCCCCGCTTTTTGAAACTCTCTTAGTTTTTATTTATGTATGTACACACACATTTTATATAGTCAGTTCACTCTTGACTTTGTTTCATGGGAACTGAAAAACTTTTGGTTGGTTCAAGCACATGTGAAAGTTGTTTAAATAAAGTAATCTCTTAAAGTAATGGATTCTGTAGTTGAAGCAAAAGGTCATCTTCTCTCTGCTTAATTTTTCTGTAGAGAGAATTCTTGTTTCTGATTTTTCTAAGGAACTTGCTTCTGTGTTCCCAAAGGAATGATTCTTTAACCGTTAATACAAATTCTATACTTAAACGATCTCTTGATCAATAACAACAACATAAAGGGAATGTGCTGGGTTTGTACATAAAGATGTCTTCGCTGTGAAGTTGTTATATGAGGCTTATGTGCTGCTACAAAATGTCCACCTCAAAAAGCTTTTCTCATGTGTAAGAGTAAATGTCTGATTTTAAGAGAATCAAAAATTTGGGAGCAACAAAAAATGCTTTCAGTTGCCCTTTTCTTCTATGACATTTTGAAAATTCTGGAGTGTGTATTTAAGCAAGTAAGATCGAATATTCCTATGCTTCCTATGCTTTTGTCTGTACAAATCAGAGACATAAAGATATTTTCTTTTGAAAAGACAAAGTAAAGCCAATGTCACTCTCTGAGTTCTGGGATACTGACAGTGATCCTGAGTACAAATGTTTGTATTTTCTTAATTGTCCTAATACAGAAGTATTTAATAAAATCTGTCACTTGAGGGGAAAATTTTCCCTCTAACAACTGAGGTCTTGTGTCAGACTAATGTGTCCTGGTTTTAGATAGAAACAACCGTGTTACTGGGTATTCTTTCTTTTTGATCCCCTGTTGCTGAGATTTATTGCCTGCCATTTATAGCATTTGCAGCTTGCAATTAAGGCTTCTATTTTGAATACCTAATACATAAGCAGGAATTACCATAACTTAGTATTTTGATATGCCTTTCAAACCACAGCAAAAGAAACCCCCCACATGTTTCAGATATTACATAAAGAGCATTTAAAGCTAGATAAAGTTTATAGTGACCTAATGTTATATGAATAAATTGTAATTTTATTAAATTCTTCCCCATCCTTTAGAAGATTTCCCCTGCAAAAAGTCTGATATCATCCATGGCCTGATTTTTNAGGGAAGTTTAATGTTTGTATAGTTAACTCTTTGTTTTCTTAAACCCTCTTGGTTTTAAATGCTCAGCAGACTCCCAGGGGAGACTGGGCATTCATCTCTGGTCTGGAATGAATCTTGGACCACCTGATCTATGCATCCACGTGCCCTATTCCCTCAGGAAGGACAACTTACCCAGCCTGTGAACTAGCCCCCAGGGCTTCCTAGGGGTGCCAGGCAGCTGGCAGGACTTCTGTGGTGCCCAGCTACTGGGAGTAGCTGTGTTCTGGGGGAGCATCTGGCCGCTGCCCCTGTGATGAACCTGGGCTCTGTGTGTGTGCTGCATCCTCAGCCTTACGGCAAGGAAGGGGCTGTGAGGACCTCGGAGTAGCAGAAGTGGACAATAGCAGGGCAGTTCGGATGCTACTGGGCTAGAGTGCCCTTTAATCATGCTGAAGGGCTGGAAGATGGAAGGATGGGCAGGAGAATGGTTCTCTCCCCTTTGGCTGGACTAAGAGAGGGCTAACTAATGGTCATCCAAACAACTTGACTGGACTCCTAAGTCTGAGCCTTGGTTGATGATGTGGTGTGAAAAGGAGAGATAATGAAAATAAAGCAAAGGTCTTGTTCCCCCACATGCCTTTCAGATTAAATCACTGTTTGTGGCTAACAGGAAAGCTGGAAATTTTGTTCCACCAGTGAAGGGGGGAGTGGAATGAAAGCCCATGTGTATTTTTAGCATTCCTTGTAATCATGTCACCTTTTGAAATGAAAGCATCAGTGCATTAGAGCGGAGAAAGTGGGGAGAGGACATCTCCTACCAAGAGAAATGTCAAGCTCAGGGTGGATTGACTGAGTCACACACTGACTGAGTGATATTTGTGCCGGCCAGGACAGACCCTCCTCCCTGCTGCATGCTTCCTCCCCCTTCCAGCTCCTGAGTTTTATGTGGCTTCCTCCTTCATGCATCTCTGCTGGTTGTCTCCTTATGCATCTCTGTCTAGGTGATTCTACCCTCCAAACTGTATCCAGCTGGAATAAAACCCAGCACGTGGAACATGCTTTGGGGTGTTCACCCAGTTTCCTGCCCAGAGGGTTGGCAGCCCTGGCAAGGTGATGTTACATGCCTTAATGGAAGCTCCTTAGCAATGTCTTTTTATTTTATATTTTGTTTTGCCTATGAAAAAATCCTATCTAACACTAGGAAGAGAGCAGGGTATCTGCTCAGCTATGAATGTTTACTTGCTGTTCACCTCTGAAATGCCACTGAGCATTTGTGCTGTCTAGTTTGAACTGACTATTGGCCTTGGAGAAATTATTGATGTTTCTCTTGAATGAAATTGTTCCTTACTTTCTAAGGAGGTAGAAAAAGTCTGTCAGTGTCTCCATTTGTAATTAGACACATCGTGTCTTTGCTACATCCAGGAAAAGGAAGTAATTCTTTCTTATTCCTAACCTTTGCCTAGCCTTCATATACTGGTAAGAAGACAAAACCTAATTCACACTACCCAGAACAATGATCCTCTGCAGTGGATAAATTCCTTGGTGCTGTTAGCAGGCAGCTCAAGTGGTTAGAGGTCTCTTGTAGCTGTTCACTCTCTGCCCCCTGACTCAGCTTTGGTAGGGAAAGGGGCACCAGCTGTGAGAATTAGAGGAGTGGTTGGCACTGGCTTTTAGCACATTATTCAGTGCTGGGTATATGCTCCTGCAAGATAAAGATGGATGAGGGATGCAAGTGCTTGAGAGTGGTTGCCACATGCCCAGGCCATTCACTGCACTTCTGTGTGCTTTGGTGAAGGTGTCATCTGTGGCTCAGGTGACCTTCCTTACTGAATAATGTGGACGTGCAATTAGTGCTGTAATCTTTTAAACAGGCCCGTCACAGAGCTTCCTCTAAGTGCCCAAGAGTGTCAGGCAATCCTCATCTCTTCCCCTTTCCTCCTTCCTTTTCTTCCTTGTGTATTGTATTAAATCCCTTCTCCACTGTACTGGCAACAGAAGTGTGTTGTTTCTGCAGTGTGCCAAGACTTTGGTCTCGTGTTTACACTTCCTCCTGCTGCATGGCAGCCACCCATAAGATTAATTAGGCCACGGTGCTGGCTTTCTCCTCCTTCTTGTATATTTTTGCTTGATATCCAGCTTCATGACTTGACTGAAGGTAGAAATGGAAACTTCATGCTAAGAGTATGGAGACTCCCTGAGAGCAACCAGGCCATGAGTCCAGCAAGCAGGCACCAGTGAAGGGAGCTGGGCTGGGAAGGGAAGCAGCATGGTCCCGCAATCTCTGCTTCCCCTGGAGCTGCTGCTGGAGCCTTGCTAGCAGGTGGACAGGTGCAGAGTTGGTGGGGAGGCTTTAAGGCTGCCCACTGCAGGGTATGAATGGGACTGGATAGCTTTCCTCAGCCTGCATCTGTCCCCCCACCTCCCTTCTTCCAGTAAAAGTGGGTTATTTTCACCCAGAGTTGCTTTCTT
Organism: Hylia prasina; assembly: GCA_013397195.1. Classification (NCBI taxonomy): domain Eukaryota; kingdom Metazoa; phylum Chordata; class Aves; order Passeriformes; family Sylviidae; genus Hylia; species Hylia prasina. Next base: position 1,504,471 of record VYXD01010236.1, read on the forward strand.
GGTGACTTGGGTTCACGGTACAAATTTGGGGCATGGCTTTGTCATCCGCTTGAGTGCACATCAGATTGGTACCTCACTAAAGCATCCCCAATGCCACCTGAGCAAGGCCTCTCTGGCTCCCCAGTGAGTCTTGGCTGAGCTAGGGAGCAGCCCTGTGTACACATAAGCATTTGCTTTAGGGACTCACCCATCAGTTAAAGTGGAATTACATGCTTAACTTACTAAATTACTCTAGGCTTTGCTTAAGTATATAATTAAGAATTATGCACTCAAAGATAACCATTTGTAGGGTTGGGGCTTGCTGTCCTGCTTCCATTTCCCTAAAAACACAGGCAAGTTACTTGTGTTCTTGTCTTGTTCTGCTTGGGCAATGTTTCCAGCTGCTGGGATTGGAGTGTTATGGAGACGGGAGGAGAGACAGAGCATGCAGACCCACAGGAACACTTCATTGTTCTGAGAAGCCATCTCAAAACATGGGACTATTTCAGAGGTCTAAATATAGCTGAAGAAACTTATTTAAATGATGTACAGGGCCAAATCCTGGCTGTCGTCCAACTCAGTCTTTATTCAAGGCATCTTTCCCTCTGTGGGTGGGTTGGGAAGGAACTGGCGGCCATGGATGCCCTCAGCCAAGCTGGTGGCAGGGCTGTGTCCCAGAACTGCCACCTGGACAAGGACTCTGGTGTTTAGCAAGCTTAGCTTTGCAGATCAAAGCTCTTGTGCTTCTCCTCTGCCAGTCGTTTCTCCCAATTCTGTCAGCATCCCACTGGGGCAGGGCAAGCTGCCCCTCCCTTGTGGATAAACCAGCTTTGAAGGCTCCAAAGAGGGCTGACTGGGCACTGTGACCACAGCCATCCTCCTGGAGACACCCATCTGCAGAATGAGCCCAGGAAGACCATTTTGCTTGGGTACCCAGACAGCAGCAAGCAAAGAGCTCCTGAGTAAGAATGGGTCTGAACCAGTAACAGTCACAGGCAATGCCCTGTATCCATCAGCTCCCAAATGCTGCTGTCTCCCAACGGTGCTTTTCAGAGGGAGAGGTTCCCTAGTCCCTCTGTGATTTTGGCAAGCTTTGGGTATGGCATGACAGCAGTCAGAGGAAAGCTGTATTGCCTCTTTAGGAATAGAGTGCACTTTGGTGATGCCCACTGCTGTCCTTTGTCACCCCTCTCACCTTTCTCATTTTATCTGCATGACCTGTATTTGTAAAGATGGAGAATACGGATTAAGGAGCTAAAACTCATCTAGTGTCTACATGATTTTTAAATACAAGAGGTGGTTTGGGGGGTAGTTTTTTCTTGTCTTCTAATCATTTGTACTGCTTTTCCAGGGCCAATTTGCCCCAGCTCAGAAATGGTCTGCTTTATTTGTTGTTTGTTAGTTGGTTTGGGGTTTTAAACCCCTTTAATTATATTTGCTTGCTCTCTGTTTTTTTGTTCCTTGCCCAGACTAGACCTGAGGCTTTGTGGTGCCTCTTGCACCCCCATCTTCTCCTTTGGCCTCCTCAAGGTGTTATTGCAGGTGGGATGTGGTGGTAGGCAAGGACTACTGCATGGTTCCTGTGGGCAGCTCTTCCTCTACCCACATTGCAGGGGCAGAAAGATGTGCAACCAGCTGAGCAGAGCTGAAAGAGATATCTTCCTGTGCATGTGCTGTGTAAACAAAATAGCAGGGGTTGTCAGAAGTCCTCTCTTCTGATACTGGAATTGTCATAAAACCTCAGAAAAGTGTTGTACCTCCTCCAGGCTGCCTTATTACACAAGCCACACCACCTGAACACATTGAGTAATCCCTGTCTCAGGCTCAGAAATTTCTGCTTGAAATAGTGTAGATCAGTCAAAAATATACAATATTAATTTTAACATGTTAAGTTACTGAAAGTTAGCTGTGTTCCAGAATGCATTGTACCACAAGGTGGTTGCTCCCGTAACTCAACATTTGGGACCTGACTCTATCCAGTTCTTGCTGCCAAATGTCACTTGTCTATGCAGATGCTTCCAGGTTTAAAATCCCATGGTCTCCAAAGAGCTTTCCCTAGGCAACTCCAGTGATGGCAACTTCCCTTTATCTGCAGAAACATATTCCCCAGTGGTACTTGGATGCTGCCTGCTCCACAGTGACATGGCTATGGCTAATGAAATCTTTGCTGTGCTCCTTCAGACCTCTTCATTTTCATGGTGAAAGGACTGATTCTGGGTGGTTTGTGTAGTTTTATGAAGATTTTTCTTTGACTCTTGGACTGCACTGTGGCTGGTATGTACCCTTGTTTCTGCAGCAACAAGCTGTTTACAGTTTATTTTCTCTGTACTAAAGTGCTGACCAGCTTGAACAATAATTGAATGGCGTAATCTACAGTATGTCTGGTATCTAAGGAGAATCAAACCATAGATCTAAAAATATGTCTTTGGAGCAGGCACTTGCTACAGCGTAAACTGGAAGAAAGATCCTGGCCCACAAAATGAGCGCTATGTTCAGTGCCGTTGGACTAATCTTGTTCTCAAAGTAAACCTAAAAATGCAGTTTCCACTATTAAAACAGAGAATTACCTGTCCACACGGCGTAATTTCCACTTTTTTTTTCAGTACAGAGATCCCAGTGACAAACTTCATGTTGCTTCATTGTTATTGTTCATCCTGTGCACTCAATTCAGTCTTCCACAGCTTTTAGCAGCACTGTTTGAACACTGCTTCATCTAACATCTCCTTCCTGCATAACTCCTCTGTGAAATAAACCAGGGAAAGGCAGGTTTGTGTGTCTTTGAATGAGAAGCAGCTCTTTCCAAATTCCTGCCCATCACACAGCTGTTCAGCAGCCATTCAAGTGTTGTTTTTTTCCAGAGGCGCCTCCTTGTCTCTGATCTGATAGCAAATGTCTCCTTTCATGTCCTACATCAAGGCTGCTACTTTGGCCTCCCATTCCATTTGCTCCTCTTTTTTAATGCCGTGCCAAACATATTAATGTCAGGCAGAGCCTCCTGGATCCCTCGGCACAATTCCAAATGCAAAGCCCTCCCTTTGCCCACAGGGCCCGGGCTTCAGTGGGCCGGCTCCTCCCCAGCCCCGTGTGTGGGCTGTAGTGGTGGCACCATCCAAGGCCGGGCCTGTGCATTGTCCTGTTTATTGCCTTTTGGCCCAGCTGGCTCTGCAGCATCCATCTCTAAATGCATCCATCTCTAAACGCATCCTGCTGCCCTCTAGTGAGAGCTGCCCGTGGGCCGAGCCCGGCATTTGGGAGCAGGAGAAGGGGGCCCGGGCAGCGGGAGGCTGCTTGTGCGGACGGGGCTGTGCGGACGGACTTATGCATGTGGGGCAGGGCAGCTGCTTTGGGCGTCCATGCCGCCTCCTGCTCCAGGCTCTGTGGTGGGCACTGCTGCCTCCAGCTCACCTGCTCAGCTTTATCCTCAGGCTAAACAGACTGCAAACCCTTTGAAAATCAAGAGCAGGCTGACAGGGAGTGGGGGAAGGGGCAAGATATTTGACAGGTGATTATGGTTAGGGATTTTCTTCCTATTTATCCGGGTGTAGCTGCATGCAAGCCAGTTGGAACGTGCCCTGGTGAAACTGAATTTTGCTCCATTGCCCCATTGCAATACAGAAGGAGAAGCTCCTCATCACCCACACTTCTAGTGCACAGGAGGGGGTTATCCAACCCGAGTGATGCCCTGCCACACACGGCTGATGCCCAAGTTGTTAAGGCAGGGGAAGATCCGGTCACTGCTTTACTGACAGCCCCCCTGGGCAGCCAGAGCACTGCGCAGTGTGACAGCTCTTGCTGGCTCCGGCTTAGCTGGTGATGAGTCACCTTGAGTGCCTGACTTCTTGATAAATCCTGGGGAAAACAGGGCAGTTAAATGTCAGCCAATGGGGAAAATTTTCAGCCGGGGTAAGTTAAACTAGCTCTGCAGCTGTCAGGGACACTTGGCCACCAACCACCCACCTGCAGACGTGGCTGGTTCAATAGCGCTCATCTACCATGAATCTGCTGGGAGGAGGCTGGTCAGGTGGGCCACAATTTTTGAGGAAAGCCTGAGATGCTGCTGTGGTTTTCTGTCTCCTGAGGCAACAGAGTTTGTCTTATTTTTGAGGCCAGGTAGGTAAAGAAAGAGGCTTTGTCTTACCTTCCTTCTCAGGAATGTAGGCAAAGGTAAAATGAGAAAATGCCTCTGTTTTTGCCTAATGTATGGTTCTTTCCAGGTTCTCAGCTGTCTTTTAGTCACTTTGAAAGCTGATAGGAATTATTGATCTCATTTACCATCCTTATAGCTTGACTGTTTCTTTATTTGGAAACTGGAGTCTTGAGATACAAAGAAAAAGCAAAGCTCATCCTGTGGAGTAGAACAAAAATATGCTTTTGAGTATCTGAAATCTGTCAGGTGGTTTTGTGTTTCGATGGGTTATGTTGAACTACCGAGTCCTGAGAAGCAAGGGGACTGTAACCCACTTCTGTGCTGTGGAGAGGACTCTGGCCTCCTGGTCCTCTAGAGAGAGGATCTCTTGCTACTGCCCTTGTGTGCTTTTCCTCAGCTTCCCTGAACTTACATCTCTGGGGAATGGCAGCTTCTGCTAGGAGAAAAGGAGGAAAGCTGCAGCAGCATTTCTGCCTCTGCCCAGGCAGCTCTTGCTCTTCAGGGTGATGGTTCTGTGGTGTAGGAGACAGACCTAACCCTTCATTCCCTTTCTTTCTGCAAAGTTAGCTTTGCACAAGCATCCCTCAGAGCTATATCTCTCATTTTACGCCTTTTAAGTGGGCTTGATGGTCAGTCAGAGCGCTGTGGGAAAGCTCAGTAAAGAATATGGTTGACTCTTTAATGCTAGGAGAAGTGAGAAACACCTTTTACAAAACCTGCACTCAACAGTGAGAAGTTTCAGATGACTCACCTGCTGGAAAGGAAAAAAAAAAGTAAAGTAATTCCTAATTCTGGACGCTTCTTGACCTACTTCCAAGCCATGTTCCTTCCCCACCACCACCCACTGTGAGAGCACAAACTTTGCAAGGAATATTGCTGTGTGACTGTTAATGGTTAAATGCAATTTTGTTTATTGGATGTTTTGGAAAACATAAAAATTGGCTAAGTGTGCAGACAGACTGTTGCATCCAAAATGATTTACTGCTTTGCCTTTTATAGCTCTTGATTACATCAGGTTGCTGCATCAATATCTTGTCTGTACAGTCCAGCCTGATGGGGCAGCAAGGCAAAGAATATTGTTGCTGGGTAGTTTTCCAGATGGTGTGGCAATTAAAATAGCTTTCCTGAGGGATGTAGGGCAGATCACCCAAAGCTGGGAAACTTATGCATGTTCAGATGCTTGTCCAGCCCATAGACCTAAAATAAAAATACAGGTTTTTAATGAAATGTTTGGGCTGTTTTGCCTGGCTGTACTTGAGCAAAAACCTTGCCTGGGTATTTCACTACATCTGTCTTTGTTCAGGGTGCAGTCTACAAGTACAAAAAGCTGTCCGTAGCAAGGGATGAGTGAAAGCTGTGAGCCCAGGTTTGCACTTTGAAGCAATATGAATATGAAGCTGTTTGAATCTAGTTCAGAAATAGGCACCAGTAGCAATGCCTTTCCCCAGTCTGGGATTCACAGGCTTTATCTCCTTCAAAGTATCAGTAGGATAGGATCCAGAACTTAGTGCCCAGTGCCATGTCTTTGCACCTGCAAGTCTCATGGTTCTTGTAGAAAAGTGTCCTCTTCACTGTCCAACAATTGAGGAAGCAAGGGAGGGGATTTGACTTTGAGGATCCAGCAAAGCCCACAATGGGAACAGATTCCCAGTGTTCTGATATCTCTTGCAAGGCCAGATCTGAATCCAAAGGATATTTTTTTTCTTGTATTAGAAAATCTCTCCCTGCTCCTTTGTGGTCCACTCCCTTCAGCAGGCAAACCAGCTATTCCTATAGGATGCAGGAGGCAGCAGAGTAAAGGTGACTAAGGTTGTGTGCTCAGTGTATTACCTCCACAGTGGCCCAGAGCAGCTGAGACAGGAGGGAAGAGGGAGGGAAAGGGGCTCAGTGCACTGAAAGAGCATTCCTCACATTGGACAGAAAAAGTGTAGCTAGAAAAGCAAATGCCAGAGCAGTTTTCTCTTGGTGAAAGAGGCAGCAGTTATGACTTTAAGCCCCAGACAATACAAAATGGAGAAGGCCGTGAAAGGACAAGGTGACTCCCTAGTGAAAACCATTTTCCTCAAGAGTTCAATTTCCTACTGTAGCCAGAGCTTGTGCCTGATGAGTGTATGTCTTAAAATCAGATACACTTCATACTCGTGTTCTTTGGCTGTGCACTAACCACAAGGAGTGATGGCAGGAAATTGAACACAGAACTGCATGTCTGCAGCTGTAGGGAATGTGATGGCATTAGCAACCCAACCAAGGGTCTCTTTCTGGTGGCTCCAGAACTCACAGAAATACAGTACAGAGCCTCAGATCCAATTTCCTGCTTCCCTTTATCCTGGGTGTACATGTCAGTCAGAGCGACCTCCTGTCATTATCAAGTGATCCATCATATTAAAACAAGGGGGAAGGAAAAACCACAGCAGAAAGGAAAATTAATGTGTTGCAGACTTTGAAGTACTTCCCCTTTCATCCTAGCCCATAAAACTTTGATTTAGTTTTGTATCCTGGCTCAAGGGTTTCTCTCTGTCCCAGTGTTCTGATCTGATCTGTCTGGTTTGGACACTGGTGAAAACCAAGCAGTACCTGCACCTGCAAGTGCAAACCTGGTCCAAGCTGCCCTTCCCTTCTGCACTGGGACAAGGCAAGTGCCCTGGGGACCGTCACTTCATTCATGCTGGCTAACACCATTGCACGCCAGGGAAGCAGGTTCATTGTTGCTGCCCCAGGTTTGTGCCCCTTCCCCTCCAGGTTTATTTAACAACAAACTGTCAGAGGGTAATGCCAGGGAGGATGGTGACCGTGTGCCAGGCTGGTGCGTCAAGGAGAAGGACCTGCAGCATACAAAGGGGATGTAGGCTGTGTTAGGAAATCTCCATGCATGTTTCACTCTTCTTGTTGAGAGGGTCAGGCAGTGCTAGTGGGACTGCAATAATTTCCAGTCCAGTTCAAGGTCAGGAGAAAACCTGACCTTTGTCATCTTGCCTTTTAGTAGCAGGCATCAACTAAGCAGTTGTTATTAAAAGTCTGTTGGGCACCATGAGGGGACTGGTGGCTGTGACATTCTGATGAGAGTACAAATTTCAGTCTGCTTCTGTGAATTCCCCTTGGAAGGTGTTGGCTACAGCATGCTTTGCTTTCTGCCCTTCACTGTTCTGCACTGCTTCTCCTGGCTCTTCATAGAGTGGTGTGGACTATACTTCTCACAGTGAAAAAGATCCAGATGATTTCCATAGGATCAGGATTTGGCTTGATCTCATATGTACTCTAGAGACTGGAAGCTCCCTGCACCACCCTCCCTGCACTGCAGTAGTGCCAAGCTGGTTGGAACCTTGTTGCACTTGTCCCTTTAAATGCAGAGGGTGACAGAGAGGTCTCACATTGGCAGCTGTGGATGTGGGTGAGGATGGATTATCTGCAGATTCTCCAGCTGTCCAAAGTTCATGAGTTTCCTGAATTGGGCTTACAAGATGTGGGGACCCTTGACCTTGCCAAGAGCAGTGAATGCTCAGACAATTCAGGTAGTGCCTAGAGTCTGAGTCGGGGTGCTTAATGCTCCACAGCTGGAGCACCTGGGCCAGAGCTGTGCCCTCACTGCTGCTGAGAGGTGCAAGAGCCAGAGGAAATGTGTCTTACTTACTGTGTGCTGTTGAGAAATCTGTGAAGGAAACTTCCCCTGTTCAGTATCTCAAGCACCCTGAGACATTTCTATGGCAAGGACTGGCACTCATGTGCCTGTTTTCATCAAAGAAAAGTGGTGACCTGGTTTAGACAGCTTTGTCTCACCCTTCCCCAGTGGTACCCAGGGTAAGGGGGAAGACTCGGTAGTTGAGAATGAACCACAGCTGCAATTGCAGGCAGAAGGTGGTTTCACATCCCCACCTTCTGTGATGAAAACCTCTGTCATAAAATTAATCGGTGATTTCACACTTCCTGATATACTATGAAAATGATTAGACACAGCAGCAGCTGGGGATATGATGGGACTCATTGAGGCTTTGCTCCTTCTAATAACATCATCTCTTCTCTTTTATTTTTTTCCCTTTTCTGGACACACATTCATTGTTCATGGAAACTGACAAAGGACTTAAAATTGCAATATACCTACCAAACAAGTCCAGCAAGGGAGCTGCTCTTGCAACCTCTGGATATCACATGGCAACAGCTCTGTCTCATCAAGGCAGTAAAAAACTGTAAAATTCACCAATAAAGAAATGAGGAGGAAGCTGTCCATGCAGGGGCTAGATAAAAGGTGTTTTCTGGTTTTTGCTTCTGAAGGTATGATGAAATAAGCATAATCTCATGGCTCCATTGCATGCTTTTGTCACTGCTTGCTGTAACAGGGATGGCATTAAAATTCTTACAGCATGTGAAGTGGAGGCTATGCTCTTCACCTCCCTTGGGAGCACAGTGGGTCTGTCACTGACCTGAGCCAGGGAGTTGCTGCCAGGCTTCTGAGGGTAGCAGGTGACAGGTGGCAGCCTGGATGCCTAGAGAGTTGGTGATCCATGGGATAGTGTTGGGCAGAGGGGAGATGCCAAGGGGAAGATGCTCTCCCAGCCAGTGAAGAAGAGGGGACCATTGGTATTTTCCCCAGGGATGGCTGTGGCAGCTGATGGCTTTTCTTTCCCTAGTTCCCCAGCAGCAGTCACACTGCTGTCTGTGCTCTGTAGGATGTGGAGCCATCCCTACACTCTCCTTCTCACAAAAGAACTTGAGGGGGGCCTAGAAAGATGTTACATAGAATACCATAGGAACACAGCCACATAGAGTAAGTGAGGGCTCAGTCCATTTCCAGATGCAGCTGAAACCAGTGAGATGATGGCAGTAGGGTCAGCAGCTGAAAGGGGAGTGCAGTGGCTCATAGCAGAACCAAATGAAAGGGAATCTAAGCACTGCAGGGTTTACTGGTCGTGCAGTGTGAGCAAAATCACGTGATGCTGGGGAAGAAGGCTTCTTGGTAATGCTGCCACTCCTGGGAAGCCATTTCCCTTGCTCAGTAAATACTGCTTCTGGAATAAGCTGCATAATGAGTGTGCTGAACCACACCTTCATTTTCTGGACAGCACTGCAACAAGAGTCAAGCAATTAGTGCGTGTAGTGGCTTTCACTAGGGAATTCAGTAATGCCCCCTTTGCACTTGAGGAGTTGTCTGGTGATGCTGAAGATCTTGGAGTGAGCCAGGGCAGGGCTGAGACCAGCAGGTCCCTCCCATAGCTCTGGGACTTGCTAACCTACAGCAGGGAAATTTGGTAGCCAGGTAGCAGTTTCCAAAATCCTGATTTCCCAGTTGTGAGCAATTAGGCAGGCGGAAGGAGAGGCTTGGAATTCCCAGTCTGTGGGAAGTACATGGTGTATTAGGGCTCTACTGTAAGACAGTCAGTGCTGCCAGCTGGGTCTTTTCTGCTGTCAGCATCAGACAGCACTTTACTGAGTGATGCTGGGTCACTCCTGTGTGTGTGGCTCAGGTGGCTGGTACAATGGTGAGCCCTGACAAAGCTCTTAGTGGCATGTGGAGATGAGGTGGGTTTTCTACCTTGTTTCTGCTCCTGGCCTTTGGGGTGAGGTTGGTGTATTTGGTAAACAATGCTGTGAACAACTTGTGTGACGAGGATTTCTGGAAGCTACTGCTCTGTAGCTGCAAGATGGTCAGCAGTGCAAAAATGAATGTGAGAAACCACACAGACTAGAGCCTGTGCAAAATGGCCATAGCTTCCCTCTGCCAGGAGCACCCTGACAGCCAGAGATAGGCAGCCCAGGACTCTCCAGGCTGAAGTGCTTCAGCCATTCCAAGTTATTCCCCCTGTTATCTCCAGAATAAAGCTTGCTCTGTGCATTCTGGGATACGAATCAGTTATCAGGGAGAGTTTGGAGTTTATGTGAAGTGCTGGCAAAGAGCAACAGCTAAACCAATGTCCCCACAGGAACAACATGAAGAGGGACTTAAAGAGGGTGTGTGGTGAGAGGAGCAAGGGCAAGAAATATGTGTAGGTGGGAGACAGTGCACAGAATGGGACAGAGGAGAGAGCAGAGGCTGAATGTAGGACTCTGTACAAAGCACATGACAAAATACACATTGTGTGTAGAAGAAGCCCCTTTAGAAAGAAACCCCAGGCTATGAAAGGCCACCCTATTTTTTTTTGCACACAGATGTGTCTTTCTCCACAAATTAATTTCTTTCTATCTGAATTATTTTGACTGCTCTGAGGGTGGGATCCTGTTGTTAGAGGAATCCTGTGGGATTGCTTCAGGTTGTGATGGTATGTCCAGGGCAGGTGGACTGTGTTCAGCAGGATCTAAACATGTATAGGTATATAGGTGTTCTAGAATGACCCTGCTTGAGCAGGGAGGTTGGACCAGATAACCCTCTGTGCTCCCTTCCAAACTGACCCATTCTGTGATAGGTATATTTGCATGTGCCAAAGTCCTTTTCAGGCTGTGCCCTTTTTTAAAACAAGAGATAATATTCTTGTAAATTCAACTTTTAGGAGAACCTGAATAAATTAATATTTAAAGGGATAAGCAGTGTTTTATCATCCACTTAATCCCAAAACATGACACACACCAGAAGGATGATTTTGCAACACAACTAGATATTTCAAGTCAAGTCTTCAGTGCTAAGGGAGGTGGCATGTGTGGTGTCATGATGACAGGCCTCTTCCCAGGGAAACTGTCTCTGTCTTACCACTATCATCAGAGAAGTCTGGGGTCAGACTTTGCACCAGAAACACTCATCCCATATGTGTTTTCTGGATCCTGTCAGATCTGGACAGAAGCCACATGTATCCTAGAGACGGATGCGTCTCTCCATGCACAAGCTGCTCACTCCTTTAATTAAACTGCTAACTTTTATTAACAGCTGATCTTAATTTACTTTATATTTCTTTTTCACACACACACCTTTCCCTCCCTCCCCCCCCACCCCAATTTTATAAACCAGGATCAGATTCTTCTGGAGGGAAGCACAGCTTTCTTCTAACTCAGGGGGAAGAGACAATCTGGCACTCTTCACTTTGTCCCAGATTTGTAAAGGAAGAGACACTATTCCATAGGAGACTTTTTTTAAAGTAGATTTCAGCTGTTTTGCTAAGAAAATTATCATGCTGACCTTAAGGGGATTGTAGAATTTTCATCTTTATCCAGCATTTATTGTTATCCCCACTGGACAGTGCTATCAAGGTATCAAGCTGTGCTATCTGGTAACATCCCCCAAAGTTGGGGACCTTCAGCTTTGGCATTTTGCATACTCAAACTGGAGACAAATCATAGTGTGAAGCCTTGTTTGCCAGCCTGCCAGAAGCTGTTGTGAGGTTAAGGGAGGGGCACCCTCAGCCACAGCAGCACTTGCTGCCCACGAGCTGAGCACCCATGACCCTGCTGCTTCTGAAGGTGGGCGGCTACAGGATGGCTGTAGAAGAGTCTGAATTGCTGTGGAAGACCCTTAGGAGCTGAAAGCCCATACAGGGATTACATGCTCTTGCTACTGATGTGCTATCCACAGTGTAACATAACCCCAAACGCTTTTCATTACAGCACAGCAAACATGTTGGCCAGGGAGTAATTTACCCAGACTGTGAAGGCACAGGATGCAGAAGGAAGGGTTTGAAAGAGGCATAAGAAAACTAGCCTGTGTGCAGTGCATGGCTGAAGCACCAGCTACCGCTCTAGAATTGCTGTGAATCGTCCTCTCCATGAAGCACTGGCTTAGTTTAAGAAACATGGATTTTTTTCTTTTCATGCAACTAGCCAGCACGTGGTGCAGGAAGCAGAAAAAAACACCTTGGTGCCAGTGTTTAACAGGGAAACCAGAGTGGTGGTGGTGCAATTGATTTTTGTCTTTGTTGGGTTTCAAAATCAATGAAATATGAACTTTTCCCATTGATTTTTTTGAATTCAAAATTATTTTGGGAAGCTGTTAAATGAATTGACAACTTTGTGAGCTAAATCCTCTTCTACGCTTTGTAAGACACGTGTGAGAATCCATCAGAATGTGCTGATGTGCTTACAGGCCTCTTGCCACGTTACTATTTGTTGCTGTCTTCTGTCATACCAAACCTCTTCCTCTGAGGCCAGGTTCCTGGGTCCTCAGTGAGAGTGAGGTAGGAGTAGATGCAATCCACTGCTGTAATCTGAGCCTCATGTTCTTGTTCTATAACTGAGAAAATGGGTGTATCTCTAGCAGTGTTGGTGCTGGTTGCTCGTTAGTAGTCACTGCAGTTGAAATGGCCTTTTTGAGTGTGCCCCTTGTCCTGGCACATAGCCTGATGCTGTAAGCCCCAGAGTCCCATTGGTCCTTCCTGGAAAAAAAGCCTTCAAAAAACATATAACCTAGCTTGCAATAGAGTTGCTATTAAGCAATTGCTCTAAGACACCAAAAATAAGGAATATCTCAGAGCTCCTCAAATTGGGAAGGTCCCCCTGACCACCATCCAGGCATGGCAGTTAAAATGCTTTAAAAAATCCCCTTTGAATGAGTCTTTTTTCCTGCCCCAGGACACACTGGCTTGCCAGGCCAAGCCCCAGGGTGTTTGTTCCTGAGCAGAGGGTATACACCACTACAGATGTCCACGTCTCTGCAACCTGCAGTGGTCAATCCATGGACCATGGATCAACACAGTTTTTGAAGCCAATGCTAAAATGGAAAACCTTGGAATTAACATGTGTCCTGAATTCCTCCATGATCAAAATCTGGTTGTGGGGTGTACCCTCATTTTCCATTGGCTGGAAGATTCTTTGGAAGATGTCACTTCTCATCAGAAGTTTTCAAGGGTTTGACTTGCCCTGACCTTCCAGTGACTGGTTGCTGTACTTATTTAGGTTTTTTATTTTTTGAGAGTTTCTGCATGGTGTCTGAATGCTGCCTAAAATTTCTTTAGGTCCATGTTTCCTTGCACAGAAAACCCTTTCCAAGCCCAGACCAGGACACGTTTGTGGTATCAGTCACCTGCATGTGGGCTTGTCTCTGCATTACTCTGCAATCATTTGTGAAGATGACCACACAAAGAATTGCCCTTCCTTATAAGTTAGGAATGAAGGTGGCCTCTGACCCCAGATGTAACCCCTTGGGAAGCTCTGCAATGAGATTAGAGGATCTTGTTGCAACCTACAGCTGTGACAGACACATCTGCGAGTCAGAAAGTTTAAATCCATAATTTTCTCCTTTCTGAGCGGTGTACAAAGGATACACAAAGAATCCTTACCCATCTCTGGCAAGTCCCCTGTCTGCCAGGACCTGTGGAGGAATCATCCCCTGGTTATGGGGAAGTGCCAGGAAGAGTGCATGGACTGTCCCAGGTGTCCTATGACTTGTTTGACAAGAATTTGTACACTGTTGTGTGTGTAAAGCCCAGCTTGGCTTTCAGAGCTCTAACCATGTTTGCAAAACTGGCTTTCATGGAAGGAAAAAATAAAGAACAGAATTTTACATTTGAACTGGGCTCATTTGCTCTGTAATCATGGATAGGCTTGAGGCTGCCTTCTACATTGTGGCTCCTTCCCTCTTTTGCCCAGAAAGTAATTTTTTCTCAGATTTAAGACTTCATTTCAAGGCTCTGCAAATGCATCATACTAATAAAATGTCACATTATCTCATCCCTTCTGACACAAATGTGAGCAGGCACCTGATGAAAGCTGATGAGGGAGGAAGAGCAAGGCTATGGAAAAATAGCCCAAAACATAACACAGGTTCACCAAGATCAGATCTGGAATGAGAGTAGGGGGCTGTGCCAGGCCCCTTCATACAAACTTGAGGTCAGGAGCAGTCAGTCTGCTTGTATTCAAGGAAAAAGTGCTGATATGGTGTTTGCTTCTTTCTTATGTCTAGTCTAAATCAAAATCTTGATTCATTAGGCCATGGGCCAAAAGATTGCAGGAGGACAGCAATGGTAGGAGCAATTCCTAAAGTCTTGCTTAGCTAGAAATTTTTCAAGGAAGAGCCAAACTCACAGCTCATCATGCCTGCCATAATAAAAATAATATGGCCCTATCTGCCTGATATTTTGGATGGTAATTGTGTGAGATTCTTATCTGTATGCGTGAAGCACATAGCTGGTGAATGAAGAGGAAAGAACAGGTCCTTTCAGACTCAGCTAACGCACTCCCAAAGTTTCCTCTGGAGCTTGTAGGACACTGGCAGGTCTTTATGTCAATAGATGCTGTTGGCCTGGCAGAGCAAGTCAATGCCTCTTATGCACATTGTCTTTAACAACAGCACTGCTGTTGAGTACATTCTGCTGTCAGCATCTTTATTATCAGTATGGTTGCCAGCAGAAGGCTGAAGTCATGGGATGTTGAATCTATGGATTAAGTTAAAAAAATCTTCTCTGGTCATAGGTGGAAAAGGCAAGGAAGAGCCAAGCCCCCATTTCTTATTATGCTTCAAATCTCAAGAGCTTGGAGACAGGTTTGAGAGAACTATTAAGGTCCTGATTTTTCATGGGAAAAGTCCCCACACTTTTATGAAGAATTTCTTTAGTGTGCAGGTGACTGGTCACTGGATCAGTTGCCTGGAGAGTTTGTAGAGATATTCAAAAGCCGTCTGTACTCAGTCCTGAGTAACGTGCTCTAGAGGACCTGTGTGAGCAGGGAGGTTGGACCAGATGACCTCCAATGGTCCATTCTAACCCTACCCATTCTGTGTTCTTTTAATATACCACTGTTTGGTAGAATTGCAGTGCTTTTGGGTTAGAATCATACAATAGTTTAAGTTGGAAGGGATATTTTAAAGGTCATCTAGTTCCAGCCCTCTGCAATCAGCAAGGACATCTTCAACTAGATCAGGTTGCTCAGAGCTCCATCCAACCTGACCTTTAATGTTTTCAGGGATGGGATGCCTACCATCTCTCTGGGCAACCTGGGCCAGTATTTCACCGCCCTCTTTGTAAAAAACTTCTTTCTTATGTCTAATCTATAATCTGCCCTCTGTCAGTTTAAAACCATTAGCTCTGGTCCTTAGGTGAGGTAACACTTGAAACATCAAGCAATCTTGGTAGTCATTAAAAACTAATATCCATGCTTGTTTAGTGAGATTGTGCTAAACAGCCCAGGAATTTGAACACCCTGTATTTTAATTGTTAAAGCTAATATAAACAAGAGGTGCTTGGTTTTTTGTAAAGTTTGGGGGTTTTTTTAATTTTAAGTAGTATTTTTATATAAACAGTTTGGTTGCTTTCATCTCAGGTTAGTACTTTGCAAGCACACCTTTCAGACTAAGGAGATAAAAAACTTCATATACTCCCTCTTGTGATGAAAAATTTCTGCCTGAGCTGAGCAACATAAGATCAGGCCCATATGGAAGAGAAGGAAAGAGGGAAATGCCTGGGAGCATTTCTTAAATGTATTAGGCATGATTTTATGTACTGGGATGAGGTGAAATGAAACATCTGTGTACCATAAAGAGCTCTGTCTGTCTTTAGTTATTGTCAACTGTAAATCTGTGTATTGCCCCCAGGGCTTGCTCCTGCTGACGAGCATTTTGTACTGCAGTTCCTCAGCTCCAGACCCACCCTTGCTGAGCCTTAAACACAAGCAGTTGTTTGGAACTGCCTGATGATGAGCTGTGGGTTGGGAGTTTCCCGTGCCAACTGGGGCGGTTTCCTTTGCTTGGTGGAGGTGACTGGAGAGCTGCCACCCTTGGGAGCTGTCCTCCCTGGCAGGGGTGTGAGGTTTGGAGGTGGCCACCTGGAGATAGGGTGACACAGGCTAGTGCCAGAGTCCCTGCATCCACACAGTCTTGGGTTTCAGCCACTGATGCTGTGCTGTTGATTTTATGTGTTCATGTCAGTAACGGTTCTTCTGCCGAGCACTTAAATGCCATGGGCCACACATGCACATGTGCCTGTCTTCCTCCAAGCACTGGGAAGCCCTTCCCCTCCCTGACATCACACAGGAGCATCATTCAGGGTTGCAGGGCTGGCCAGCACCCTGAGGTAAGGCACTTCCACGTATGTTGGATCTTGCCATGTCTCTCCTGGCCCATGTGCATCCCTTTTCCTACCTGGTAACCTGCTTTGCTGGGTTATTTGAGGACACCAGGAGTGGCAGGTGGCATTTGGGGAGATAAAAGGCTGAATCTGGGACCCACAAGGTGTTCTACCTCTGTCTTTTGTACTGCTATCTTGTACTTAATTACAGTAATTCTGTCCCCTTGTGGCCTCCTCCTGCTGTCCATCCATCCTGGACTTCCATGCCCTGCTCTAACTAATAACAGCGAGTAGCCAGACCAGAATGGATGAGTGCTTTTCCAGGTCTCTGGATCTTTTCTGTGCTTAGGTGTGGCGCCAGGGGCTGCTCTTATTATGGAGCCATAACGAGAATGTACCAGCTGACTTTCAGGGCCTTAGTGCTCTGTGCTGTCCTGCAGGGGACCACAGCCCATTTGCAGCTTTACTTACCCACTTCTGGCAGCACCAAGCCTGTGCAACTCTCTAACATGTTGCCCTTCCAATAACTGTTCTGTCCTTTCCTCATCCGTCTTTGTATGTCTGCTGCCTGTGCCTGGCTGAGATAAAAGTTCTTGCCCAGCACAGGACTCAGGCTCAGGTTTCTTGTGGCAGTTTATTCAGCTGCTTTTGACAGGGATGGTCTGTGCTTGCACATGTGCTTGGGTCTCACCGGAAAGATTCTGGGCCTTCATCACCTCACGGGCTATGGGAAGTCACTGGGGACAAAGGGACTGGGGACAGCTTCTCTCTGGAGGATGAAACAGACCATTCTTTGGCAGGATAGCCCGGTGTCAGGGATTGGTCTAAAGAAGTGAGAAGCCATTCCTGAAAGTAAATCTCCTGGAAGCACATATCTGCCCACAGCTGCTGGGGCAAAACCAGAGGGATCCTAAGGGGAGGCACACATGTGTGGAAATACTATGATGTGTCTTGTGTGAGGCATAAATTAATGTACTGTTTTGTTCCATGGTCCTGGAAACCAGCCCCCAGCAGTCTTCTGCCAAAGTCAAATAGCATCTTTGAAGGCAATGTGTATTTTTAACCTTAAAATGACTTGCTGTCTCACAACTTATTTGACTTTGGTTAAAAAAAATAACTGGGTAGTTTCTCCAAGCACAACCTAAAGCATGCAGCTACAAATGGATACCAGGAACAACTCTGGCTGTGTAATTATATTGCCTGTATTTAATCTCTCAGAAGTGTTTGGCAGATGCTTTAAATTTCAGATATGAATCAATACCTTTTTTTTCTGAGGCTCAACTACCGTGTTCTTCCCCTCCCTTGCTTGAAATATACAAAGTCAAGTCAATATACTTGGATGGTACAGGAGTGATCCCCGCTCAGTGAGTGTATATCTCTCTCTGTATATACCGAAGAAGACCTCGTAGAGGTGTATGTGAGCGTGTTACATGCAAGACGTGCTCTGCCTTTATTTATTTTGGAAAGGGTTTGCCTTGGTTTCACCGTGCCTCGCTTTAAACGATCCGAAAATCCCCCCCTGGATTCCGAGAAATAAATATGCATGGCTTGTAATTCTGTTGCAGCGCTCGCTCCCAGCTGATAGGTGACGTGGAGTTTGGAGGCTCGCAGATTGGCTTTTTGATTTGGCTTCTTGCTGCAGTTGTGCAAACCTCGCTGGCTCCCAGAAATCAGGCTCAGCGCTTTGCCGTGCACCGTAATGCTAGGAAACCTGCACCGAGCCCCGATGGTGTGAGCGCGGGAGCGGGGGAAGCCCAGCAGATTCAGTGGCAATCTGGGGTACAATCCATTTTCTCTTCCCCCCTCCCTCGACCCCCATTCATCTCCGTCCTCCTCGCCCTCCTCCTTCTTTGCCAGATCTCCCTTCCCTCCCCAAACTCCACCGCACGGAGCTGAAGATCAAGGCTGGTGGATTTATCAACATTTTACCTCCACCCCCACCCCCTTTTCCAGATGCACCTCCCCGCTCTCCCTGACAGCTGCAAAAGGGAGCAC
>VYXD01010236.1:1522966-1578558 GCA_013397195.1 Hylia prasina
TTTTTCTTCCGCCGGGAGAGGCCGGGCCGGGCCATCCCCGGCCGTGGGGCGGGGGCGCCGGGGCCGCCGTCCTGGGCAGCTGTCGCGCTCCGTCCGCCGGGGCCGGCTTGTTTACCCCGGGTGTCAAATATAGCTGCTGCGCCAGGCGCTGCCCTAAATAGGGCACGGGGCCGCCGGCAGGCCCGCAGCCCCCCATGGCAGGGAGACAGGAACTCTACACACACACATGCACACGCATGAGAGCTGACCTAAATGTGGGCTGGTTTTATACTCTACCTCTCTCCCAGCCTTGCTTCAGGGCTTTATGTTTTTTCACCTGTGTCTAAAGTATCGATCACCCTGGCTGAGAGATGAAACCATTGCAGCTGGTTTTGGGTTTTTTTTTACTGTTATTCTAAAATGTGAGGCCATGGCCATTTCCCCCTCTGCCCCCTCCAATGGAGTTGTAGTTTAATGGTTAGGTTCCTGACTTCTTGGGTTGTTCCTTGGCTTGTTCTGGGGATTTTACCCTAAAAATCTGTTTCAGATTTAGGGGGAAATGCTTGAGAGACAGTCAGGGTGAGAAGGGATGCCTTACACGCATTTCCCCTCTCTTCACGCTTATATGTGTATCTCGTTTATTCCACAGATCACTTTATAAAGCAAAAGGGTGATTTTGTTCAGCTGTTTTTATTATTATAATTATTTCTGGAGATGCCAGGGCTGAAAGACTTAGGTAACAGTCTGTCGAACCTTCCCATTTAGTAGCACTCATCCCATGGTTCCTGGAAGACTGGTGGGAGGCCCAGGACAGCAGAGCAGCTGGCTTTGGGGGACACAAGACACAGAGGGGGGACACAGAGGCCTTGAAGGTGCTCTGTAGATTCGATGCAGCGGGGAGAGCCATCACCCCCCCCACGGCACAGGCATTTCTAGGGAGTCCCTAATCCTGCTCCATCCACTGCTGTTGGAAGCCTTTGTTTACCCTGATCATGGTTTAGCTGAGAAAGTCACGTTTGGTGCTCATCTTCGTGCTTCTGTGTTCAACTGGAACGAGACTTGCTTCCTGAATAGAAGTAGTGATGTTGGAAAAGAGCATGTCCAGCTACTGCCGAGGGCTGGCTGGGGAGGAGTGGGAGCAGCCCAGGAGCCCTCAGCTCTGCCATGGCTGTGCAACATGAGGCAAATTGGCTACCCCATGTTGTAAACAGAAGCGTGTAGTATCAACCGGTGTGGGGAAGGAGATGACTGATGGGTATAGAGAGCCTTAGGCAAAAGGTGAAGTGCACCAGTCTGGTTTCTTTTCCTTAAAGCCAAATATGAATCCTGTTCTAATAAGTGGGTAGTTTAAGCATTGCTTAAATGCCCAAGGTAGGACAGACTGTAGTAATGCACTGCTGAGGTCTTGAGTGAGAGCAGTGAAAATTCAAGTAAGTTTCTGGTCTTTTGCATACCTCCAGTGTGCTGCTAGACATGTTTCAGGTCCCAGGTCTCATTTGTATCATTAATGGTATTTTTCTTCCTGGGTGGGGATTTGGTAAGGATAGGGTGGCAATAACTAGTGGGTGACAGGGTGCGAGAGGGAAGGCAGATATACAGCCATCCTAACACCCCTCTGCACTGCACTTGGCTTTGCAGAGATCCTGCTCTTGCTCTGCAAAGCTGCCACCTGACAGGATGGCACCTGGGATGGCACATGCCATCATCAGGTGGGATAGTCCTTTCCATTGTCCTGGGCAGTGTGGGAAGCAGTCTTCAACACCAGCACCCAGAACAGGAGAGCACATGTGGAGCAGTACCAAGCACAGCCTGGGTCATGCACTGTTGTGTGCGCCATAGGCTCTTGCTGGGCCAGTGTAGGGCAGGAGCTGCCCTGTCTGATCCAGTCAGAGTGGAGCACACTGTGTTGTTGAGAGCCATGGGTAGTTGTTCTGCATGGCAGTCCTAGGATGCTCAAGACACTGCTGCTCAGCTTGGCTGGCTTGGAGGAAGGAAAGAGGTACCCATAGATGAATCTACCCTCCCTGCTTTCTCTGCTTTCCTTTGAAACTGGTGGGTTTGAAGTCAGAGAAGACTGATCCGAGCTTGGCAGATGCTATGGTGTTGCAGGTTGGACAGGTAGAGAGATTGCTGAGGGCCTAGGCTTGACCCGCTGCTGTGTTGTGCCTGATCCCACACGTGTCTGATCTCTTATTTTTGAAGGGTCTTTCCTGTGAGAGGCATCCTCTATCCCCAAAGCAGGGCAAGGCCACGACAGCGTGTGTCAGCACTTTTATTAGAAACCAAGTGAAGATGTATTCCCTTCGCCAATATTTTCAAGTGAAGCACCATACAGATAAATGGTCTGTCTGTCAGGGTTTTGTTTGCTTGTTTTAAACAAACAGCATCAGTCTCCTCCCCTAAGCTTCCCCAATGACCAAGTGGCGTTGACAAATAGTTCCTTGTTCTTTGTTGCTGTCATGTTTCAGATGCCTTTCATGTGCTTCACAGTTAAAAAGATGGCTTTGATTGCTGGCCAATTTTTTTTTATAAACCAGGCAGTAATATCTAATTCTATACTTAAAAAAAAAAAAAGTGAAGGAAATTAAATTACAATGACAAAAACATCTTCTTAATATGGAAAAAAAGTCTCTGAAGCCAGGAAATTGATAGTTGTGATGCCCTATCTACCAACACCCACTGCGTTGAGGTATTGTGGCACAGATAAATGCTATTGTCGATTTACTGTTTAGATAATGGTAACTCCTAAAGGCATCAGCCTGGTTGGGGGCCCATGTTTCCAAGCACCATACAGATGTCTAGTAAATTACAATCTTTGTCCTGAAGAGTTTCATGCATTGAGAGATACAGAGATGATAAGCTGTTCCTGGGGAACCTTTAAAACACCTTTACTGCTGAGCTCGTGGTCCTGAATCTGCTGATTTCAGTGACGTGGGGCTGTGGGGTTTGGGGCTAAAGAGGAGCTCCAGGTCATGTCCCTGCTTACCTGCAAAATGAAATCAAGGAACCACCTCAAGTCTCCTGCAGCTTCAGTAGGCTTCTGGGCTGCTTGAGGACTAACATGGTGTAGACTGTAGTGGGCTTCTCTTATTCCCCTCTGCCTTAATGCTTTAAGCTGCAAGCTGTGGTTGAGGGCCATCGCAGATGGGAGCGCATGAATTTTAGCATGAGGGCCTCCCAACCTCCCCACAAGGCACTTCTGTCACAGGGTTTTGCAGGAATAACAAAGCATGAGATGGCAGGGATGTATCATGCCATTCTGAAGGTAGCCCCACCACCCCATCTTGCCAGTGTCACAGTGAGACCCAGGTGCCATTGTTCCTGCAGGACAGCATCATAAAGTAATTAGTTTGTCCCATAAGACGCATTTATAAATAGATGATGATCATGCCCCCATGCTCCTTCAACTCTCGATTTTCTGGTAATTCTGTCTTTAAATCTGCTTGCTGGAGCCTTTGATCACACAGCTGAGCTGTCATTGATGTCTCTGACAGTTGACATCATGGGAGAGAAGGGAGCTTAGGGCTCTTAACATTTCTTTTATGATAGCTTGTTTTCTAACGAAACACTCCAATGAGGATTTTCCATCATAATAAAGCAGGGAGCTCTTCCAGAGCACTCAGATTTAGGGAGAAGCTTCTGTTTCCATTCACTAGCAGATTATTTCAAGGCTACAAAACGGAGCTTGCTCTGTTTGCTGCCTTCCTGTACTCTGCTGTCTTTTTACCTAAGCCTCCTAACTCAGGACAGCAGCAGAGACAGCCAGGTCAAGAGCAATCAGAAATACTAAATATCCTATGCTGCTGGGCATGTTTTGCAACCAGTGAGGTGCCAAAGAGTTTTAGGAACTATAGACAGATGAGACTGCATTGCCATTGGTTTGTCTCCCCTCTCCTAGGCTGGTACTTGGAGGCTGTCTCAAAGCAAACAGCAGCATCACAGAATACAGTTTTAATCAAAAGAAGTGTAGTGATGCAGGGATGTACCTGCGAGAGGGCACTTAGATCTGACTGCTGAGGTTGTGTTGAAGGTGACATGTCCAGGAGTGAATGTGGGACTCCAGTGCCGACAACACAAGGTGCCCTGCCAGTGTGTTCATCTGCTGCATGCTGGTGAAAGCTGGTTTCCCTCCCCAGAGTAGGGGCAGAAGCAGGGGGGGTTAGAGCATGTCTGCACCTCGCTGTGCCGTCAGACTGCAGCTCACTCTGGATGTGTCCTAGCTCCCCTCGATGTGAGTGGTGCTAGGAGAGAATCTGTCACCAGAGTCCAGACAGGCTGTGAAATCCACCACTGCCCCAGAGCCACAGCTCCCCATACACAAATTAGCAAAGGCAGCGCTGTCTCTGCCATGCACAGGTGAGGGTACCTGGAAAAATGCTCTCTCTGAAGAACCTTTCCTTTTTGCTCTCCATACTGTTTACTGTCAGGAAAATTTGTCTTGGGTGATTTAGATGTGGATGTCTTGGTTTACCAACTTGCGGGAGGCCTTCCTTGCTAGGAAGCAGTATCTTGATGTTGAGCTTCAAGTTCACCTTAATAAGCACCTTTATCCTCTTCTCTGGTTTTGGTTGGGAATATGCAGTAACTCTTGAACACACCTTGGTTTGGAAAAGTGGAGACAGAGGTATGTCTCTGCCTTTCATTGCAGAACAAGGCTGTTCCATGATCCAGGAGGAGTTAGAGGGTTCACAGCTGCAAGAGGCAAACCTGCCTCTGCCCATGCAGCTAAGGCACTTGCCATGCTTGTCATCTGGACCTTGTTTTCTACAGCTTTCGCACCCTGGCTGCTTGTTTCTGCTCCTGTCCCACCCCTGCAGGATACTGGCACAGTGGCACGTGTGCCCAGGTGGTTGGTTCTGCTTGCTTTTCTGCCAGACGGATTCCTGGTCCTTATTCATGCCCTAGCCATTCCAACAGTTATGCCAATAAAAAGGGGAGAGCTCGAGCAGAGTGGTAACAAATGACCAAAGGTGGAAAATGTTCAGGTTGGCTTAAGAAGCCCTGCTTCCACCTGTGAAGCTTCTGCCTGAATTGCCTGCAGCAGTTAAGGCTTGGAGTTGGTTCAGCCTTGAAGTCTGCACTTGATGAAACGGATAGTAGTGAATGTAAATTAGATGCAAAGAATCTAAGAGTGATGGGGTCTGCAAAGCACTTCTTAAACTATTAAGAGGCACAAAAAGCAGGAAAAAAAAAAGACAAAATAATTTTTAATATAAAATCTTCCCAAGAACATGCACAGGGGTTGATCCTGATTAAAAAAATTCAGAGAGTCTAGGCCAAGCTATTTCTCAGATGCAACATGCCAAATGGACTCAGGTTTTTCAAGAAGAGAATAAAATGGGAATTTCCCCTCTGCTCTCAATTCTTTCAAGTCCCTTGAAAGCTTCACACTAGCACTCAGCACTTCATCAACAGCAATCTCTCCATGTTGAAGGCTCCAGACTGCATTCCCTGGCAGTGCAAGTGGGAGCAGTGCCAACTGTTTTATTAGGTTTGCACCCACGAAACCCACTAGCAAGGGAGGGCCTGACTCGTTGTCCTCATGGGACCGGGCGGGCTCAGTTTGTGCCGCTGCCGTGTGCTCGCCGTGGGTGATGAACCTGGGCAGTGTCAGTCCTGGGGAGGCTGCTGGCCTCCGTGCTAACCGGGGCCCCCGTGTGAGGACCCAGGGACCACAGTGAGGTGGAGCTCTCAGTGGTGCTATCTTCGAGGTGTGAGGCAAGGTGAGTCTCTGCGTGCTTTTCCTTTGTGAGGGATTCTGATGAGGGATAATGACTTCCTGCTGCTTTTGTTTTGGCAGCCCCTAGACAGGAATGAGCCTTTCAAAACCTGCGTCATAGGAGGCAAGCAGAGGGAATGCTGCTGGAGTTAACCATGATGGGGTATTCTCCTGTATGAGCGTTTTGGAGATGGGTGGACTAGCCATTGGTCTCATAAATTACCACCCACTCTGACTCTTTAAGCCTCATTTTTTCCTTTCCTTTTAACCTTCCAGAGTAGTTTCAGGTTCACTTCTTCTAGTAAATGTTTCCTCTTCTCTTAACTTAAATAATCCATCTCCCCAAAGCTGACCTGACAGATGTTTCCCCTGCAGTGACCCTGCACACACAGCACACTTCATGAAACCCTGGCTTCCATGGGGAAATGCAGCACCAGCAGTGACCCTGCTGGTGTCCCAGCTAAAAATAAAGCCTGTCCCTCCTGGCAGTGTTGGGGTTTGCTTTTAAGTAGGTAGGCAGTTTTACCCATTGGCTGCAATGTGCTCTTGTGCCAGGCAGAAGGCACAGCTTAACCTTCAGAGCATGATGGAGCTGCCTCCCCTCTGGGGAATCACACCAGGAGACTGAAGGTGAGAAGATGCTCCGCTGCACTTGGTGCACCTACGTCACTCCCAAAAATCTGCTGGCTTGCCTGCTGCCTGTCTAGAGCCATGTCTTTGCTGTTTGTGCATCCTAGTGACTCGCAATCACCCCTCCTTCCCCCAGCTGTGGCCTTTTCCTGCCTCTGCTTTTCCTTCTTAAATATATATATTTCATCATGATTCTCAGGAACTGCCCCAACTCCTGGTTTCCCTCAAAAACTCCATGCCTTCTAGCTTCCCAGTATTCTAACAGCATCGAGCTTCTTTTAGCTTGGTTGACCACCTCTGTCCTTCAGACCAAAGCTCATTTCCCAGTGAAGGCTGAGGGAGGGGACGTGGGTGTTATGTTGGGTTGTGCAGTATTGCAGAAACCTCATCTACTTACTGTTGAAAAGAAAACATGAAGAGGTGGTCTGGTCATAATTCGCAAGTATCTGTATGGGACTCAACAGCTACTAGGTACGGTGGGCTTGGTGCAATCAACCCAGATGAAGGGGCAGTGGTCTTGGTAGCTGGGTTTGGGAAAGACCACAAGGGTGCTGTGGGAGGAGGAGTCAGGGGGATGACCTAGAAGTGTTTCTGTGTCTGCAGAGTGGAGGGTTGTTTTGATACAGGTCTCAAATTGACTGAGTACCCATCTTATTCATTTGTCTGCTCGTTGGACTCCCACTGCAAAATGGATTAATTTCAAGGTTTTGTTTGTCTTGAAAAGTGACCATCATTTTGCCAAAGATCTTTTGTGCTTGTTCTTTTACCTGTTTGTGTCATTGACCTGAATGCAGCACTAATGGTGGCTCTGCTTGGGAAAGCACTCTTCCTATTCCATTGCTCATCACTTGTTGGTGTTGGGGGACTGCTGCTTCTGTTTTGGCAAAGCATTTGCCTGTGACTTGTGACAGGTTTCCCAGATGACAGGAGTTGCTGTCATCAGCAATCTCAGTAGGAGCTGTGTTCAGGACATCACCATAGAAGTATGGCTGGGCAGGGGAGGCTTTCTGGGCTGAGGCAGGAGGGGTAGGGAGTGAGTGTTGAGTAAGGGTGTGAAAACAGGCTGCTTATTTCTGCCTCAGCTGTTGCTCAAGTAAGTCCATCACTGAATCTTACAGCAAGAGCGGGACCCTGCAATTTTATTGCTGTAGCAGGGTCTTAGGAGAGATTTGCACTTGAAAGCAAGTTAAATGCATCTCAGTTTTAATCTTCTCTTTGCAGAAAAGGATGAAAAAATAATTTCTGCTGTCCCTGAAAGGCACTCAAACTCCTGAGTAAAACTGATGGAGATATGGGACTACTGGGATCCATAATGGAGGCTGCGGTCCTCAGTGGCAGGATAGAAGCTGTCCTCTCTTTTTTCCCTGGTGGCTTAAATAGATTATACAGTGAGTGCTGCATGGAATGAGTATGTTATCCAAGCACATACATTAAGCCAGTGACTCCTGTGATTTGACCTCCAGGATGAGGCACTTCCCATGCTGATCCAAGGTGACACTGGGCACTTGGTGGAGGGGAGAGACTCCAAGCCTTGTGTGCTGTAGTCCGGGACTGTGGGGAGAAGGAGAATTTTCTCCTTCTCTTGTCTGGTTTCAGTGCATTTGGCTGAAGTGGTCATCTCCCATGACTCAGCTGCTGCTCCTGTTGGCAGAACTAGTTGTAGCAGATTTGGGGCCAGCATGGAATATTGGGAGGAGGGAGGAACCAGGGCAGGATGGACAGGAATATAGTTGTATGGAGGAAATAGGAAGATGCTGCTCAGCTGCTGTGTGTGAGGTGGGTTGTGAAGAAGAAATAGATGAAGATTTCCTTTTGGAGATTTCTGTTGTATGAAGTGTTGCCAAGGTTCCTCAGGCATCTCTTTCAATAGAGTAAGCTGGCTCTGCTGACTTGGGCTCACTGGACCTATGCTGATTTACGCCAGAGAAAATCTGGTCCTAAGTACTCTGTCTCTCTTCTCTCTTGCCAGCCCTCTTCTGATGGTATGCAGATTAACTAGGCTGGAAAGATAGTTCTGATTTTTAAGATGACTTTGTGTAAAAACGGGCTTTTGGAGGGGAGGGTCAAGAGGAGGAACCTGGTGAAAGTAAGTGGTCTGAATACCAGGAGAACGCTGTCTCTTCGCTTTGGAGATAAACAGCAATATGACTATTATATATGTTGCTAGAAAATTCTTCTGATACACAATGTCCTGCATCCAGTTTTCCAGTGTTCTGCACTGGTATCTAAGTTGAGACTTACTGACTGCTGGGAATTGGGAGAGTATCATTACAGGTGTGCTTGAAATGACAGGGGAGGACTCTCCTCCTTTTCAAACGAAGTGCTTTGTTGTATGCACTGCCCCCAAGCTGGCAAATGCATATAGGTTATTTTGATTTTTTTGACTCTTCTTAATGGACTGAGTCATGTATTTACCTGGCTTAGCCCTATGACATCTGGGTATGGAATCTGCCTGATCCTCTTGGTAGGAATCAAGAAATAAACTCATGTCTTTCTTTGGATAAAACAGCAGTAGCCTCTCATAGTCATCTGTTTATTTTCTGCAGGAATTTTAAATCATGTTTAGGTGTCCAATGGAAAAAAAAATCTTTGATTTCAGTGGGTTCGAGGTGTCCAAGTGGGTTAAAAGGAGCTGCTCCGTTAAGCTTCTAACCACCCTTTGAAATGTGGTCCTTCGCGACTCCTTCGGGGGAATGTCTGAGGCACACTGAGACTATGGATCAGGCACAGGAGGAAGTTAATGAGGCTGTAATGGTGAGAAAGAAGGTGTGGATATTGAGAGTGTCTAGCTCCAGATGATATTTCAGATTACCTGCCCTTGGCAGGACAGAGTGGGGCAGCCAGCCAGTGAGGGCAGACCTGCAGTTGGAACACAAACTGAAAGGAAAAAGGTGAATTAACCTGTCTGGTAATTCTGTAGTGAATAACAAATTTCTGCCTGTCTTTGCCGTAGAGATCAGAGTGGCATATGGCTCCATGCAGCCCACAGGGAAAGCCGTCAGAGAGTGGGGAGAGAAGAAATGGAGATGGGGCAGCAGATAGCCTGGAGACTGCTGCCACTTACTGTAATTGCCGTAGCAGCTCAGCTTCCACTGTTTGTTGTCCATGTCATCTCTGCAATTAGCATATGGTAAATATGACTCGAGTCTCTAGCAAATAACAGAGCTAATATTAAAAGCAAATCTGTAAACAGCTAGTGCATAAATGAACAAAGAGCAATAAACAGCCTGGACTTATGAAGAATGAATTAATCATGGTGGATGTGAGGGCTTATTTTTTAAAGCAGTTGCAGAATTAGCAGCTGAAAAAACACCAAAGGATTAAGATATCTAAATTGTCAATAAGAGAGACGTGGGGATATATGGCAGTAAAGGGTGAGGGTGCTGTGAGGAATCTTATTTGATAACTGTATTCAAATTGAGTGAATTTACAGGTTTTGGCACCTTCCAAGTGAAGTGGGAGGTATTTTGAGGATAACCCATAGCTCAGTGCATTTTTCATGCCTCCTGCTGTGCTCAGATCTGCAGAAGCTGTGGGTGTGTTACAGTGTATTTCCCTCATCTCAGCTGGAGACCTTGACTTTTTGGTTGAAACTCGGGAAATCTCTGCTTTCATTCTGCACATGGCAGTCAGCGCTGTGCTCCTTGTGCCAGCCCCACTGTGCTGGGAGCGCGTAGCAAACAGGTGGAGAGACCTTAAAAACTGAGCAACACAATGAGTTTCTGTATATCAATCGTGATTCAACCTCTGTAACAGTCCAGTGTCTCATGAAAACCTGCTGTACAGCAGAGCTGAGAGGCAAGTTTTCCCTGCCCAGGAACAGTTTTTCTGCTCTAAAGAGGGCAGATTGGCTGCTGGTTTTGGTGGGAGCTGACCCTGAGCTATGGCTCTCCTAGATACCCGTCTACTTCTGACTGACTCGAAGATGGAGAAGCGAGAGGGGATGAAGACAAATGATTAAAGGGCAGCCTGGGCTAATTTATAAAGATTAAAATAAATTTGTATGCTTTGGCCAAAGAAAAGCTGTGGAGGAGAACAGCTATTTACAAGTATCTGAAGCATGTAAATCTCAGACAGGGAGGAGAATGGTTGAGAGTGCTCCAAGGACATGATAATGAGAACTAGCGGCATAAATTTTCTTAATTTCATCCTAAATATAAGGAAGACAGCTAAGGCCTCCAAGATAAATTACATCATGGAGGAGTCTCTATGGGAAGTTGTGGAAATGCCATCACTTGGATAATTTAAAACTCAGCTGGACAAAGTACTAGGAAATAATGGTCACAAGGGGAACAATGCAGTGGAAGTCCCTGAGGCATGGACCAGGCAACTCTTCTGTCTCTGGTCTAGCTAACTCTGTAATAAGTGAAATCTGTGCTAATTTGGCTGAGGGCTTTTCCCGTCTAATATGACAAACAGCAAGCACTTGTTTTTGCTGCAGTAGTAAAGATGCTTTCTGAAGTGTAACCTTCTTGTCCTCTCCCCTCCCAGTTTTCTGCCCAGTCTCCCACTTCCCCATTTGCTGCTCCCTCCTCCATTCACTTTTAAAATATTTTCTTTCTTACTGAGCCAGGAATGGGCCCTTCTGAACAGACTTGTGGAGGGCTTATAATTTCTTTTGTGTGTGATGTGGCATTTTTGGTAAAAACATTTTTTTGCTGCATATAGACAAAAAAGTGATAAATTTTGTTTTTATTTTTCCTTGAAGGAGAAGTTAAGAAATAAACAGGCTGTAGCAGAGGATGGGAACAGTGTGTGCCCTGGCTCCTAGGATTAGCACTCAGCATGGCTTGCTGGTGGTTGTCCCAAGAGCCTGCGAGCCAGGCAGGGAAGGGCTTCCTGCCTGCCTACTTGTTGAACCAATTCCAACACATCACATGGTTTGTTTTGTTTGCCTCAAATAGGTGTTTTCTGTCAGAAAACTTGTGTTTTTCTTAACTAAGTCTGGATCTAAAGATGAGATATGACTACAACACCTCTCCTTATGTTCCATTTAGCTTGCCTCTGTGTGCAAATAACTATGGGCTCGGTGGCACAAATGCGCTGTTGACAACAAATCCTAGAGTCTTTAATTGTAACAGTTGCAGATCTGTCACCAGAATGCTAAAGAAATGTCAGAGTTGCTGCTGTCATCTGTAGGATGCTGTGAGTCACTAGGTGATAAGTTGCACTCTGATGGTGGCACCTGAACCAGCAGCATAATATGTCTATGAAGCAGAAGCAGTAAATAACACACCCTGTGTGTTGCCATGGGCAGTACAAAAAATGTCTTTCACTGACAAGTTTTTCTCACACGGCTGAAATGTTTTTCCCCTACTGCTCCCCAAATGGTCTTCACTACTCTTTATAAAGCAGCAAAGACAGTGTGATGAAAACCAGCGCCTTGAAGGCTGCACCAGAGGAGCCAGTGCCTGGTGCAACCTGGTGTGTTGTCAGGTGATCCACGTTGTCTCCTTAAGCTACTGTCCATGGAAGAGGCAGGGCTGACACCAAGTGGGTGACCAAGTAACTCCACTCCTTTATTTCCATCAGCCTCCTAGACCTAAAAGAGAAGATTTTCAGTGTCTTCACTGGACCTTTCACATCATGAGCACAAGAGTCTGGAGAATGTGACTGAACCTGCCCTCTCAGTTTGGGGCCATTCATTACTGGGAAGAATGGGGTGTTCACCTGTACTGGGATACAAGCACCCAAAGGCTTTTAACTATGTTTAGAAACTCCTCTAAATGCATTGAAAAGACTGATCCTTGAAGATATACCTCTAAATGTGCAATGGAGGCTTCTCAGTGACTTCTGAAAGGTCACAACAGTGACTTTTTGCCAAATGCAGCTGTGATTGTCACCGAGGCACTGCAGTGAGCTCCAGGTGCAGTTTGTACGCAGGTTGAGTTTGCTCTGGGTCCCTGTGACTAACACTGGGATGTGGTGGTCAAAGCAGGCCTGGACCCCATAGTTGTGCTTCTTATTCTCTTACTGTGCGGGTGACTGAGCACGGGCACAGGTTGATAAGAGAGGTTGTGTTTGAATATCCTCAAATATATTTTTGAATACATTCAAAAGCCAGCTGGATGTGGTGGACAACTGGCTTTAGGTGGCCCTACTTGAGCCAGGGGGCTGAACTAGATGGCCTCCAAAGATCTCTGCTACCTCCTGTGTGAACTACCTGCTTGAAAGTCCTGGAAAAACAACAGTGAGATTGTGTAATATTCATGAAAAGAAAAAACCCTCGTCTATCTCTGAACAGATAATTCTGCCTTTTAAGCAGGAGGGTGCCCACTGCTAATCTGTATGTCAGCCTAAATTCTAGGTTTTGGTTTTTGAATGTAAAAAAGGCTATGGTTTTTGGGGGAAAAAGAGTAACTCTTGCTGTCTCTCAGGCTGAGGAATCAGACATGGATGCGTATGGGGAGCAGAAGAGCAAACACACCATGGCTCTGAAGGAGGCTGTGCTGCCCCATGCCATAAATAAGGATGGCTCTTAAAGTGTGGCTGTGGCTGCCCACTGGAGGTTTTCTGCAGTGTCTGCCTTCTCCAGTGCATGGCCGTGTACAAGGCATAAACTGCAGCTCCGCTATCCATATATCCGTCTGTCCTATGCAGATGTTTTTCAGGTCAGGTGTGAGCAGGGAAATAAAATGCCTGGCCAGTCAAGTGCAGTTAGTGGGGTGTTGGAAGGGGACAATTAAGTATAGGCATCTTTATGGGTTAGCTATTTATGCCCCTGCTTTTCCAGGAGCATTGTGGATACTGAAGTACAGAAAAAACAGTGTGGACTGGCTCCCCAGGGTGAGTTGAGTGTTTGGAGGTTGCTCCTAGCTGTACACAGACTCTGCTTGGGCCAGCTCCTGGGATCACCAAATGTAACTGGATCTCATCACTGCAGCATTTCTATAAGGAATTAGCAGACTTGAGTTGTTATGTCAATTAACACCCATTTACCATGCTAGAATGGTGGGTACTGCCCAAATTAGTAGAGACACCAGCTTGTAAATATTAAAGACTTGTTAAGACAACTGGTAGCTTTTTTATGGTAGCTTTTTGCACCGTCTTGAGCAAAAAGAAAGGCTGCTTTTGACACATACCAAGGGGATTAATCCATAGGCAGCTAATTCTGGGCTTTGGCATGTTTACTGTGCAGTGCAAAGCAACAAGCGCCTACGGCTCTCTGCCATAACTTTTCCATCAAGCCAAACTGTGGGGATCTGTCATGGCCTAGACATGAGTTATGGTGTTGTTTCCCTCATAAAACCTAGCTGGTGCAGTAGTACAGAGGTAAACTACCTGTTTGCTGTGTCATAACCCGTGAAAAGTCAGCTTGGGCTCCTTGGTTGTGCTCATTTCAGATAGGCAGGCATGTGCCATCAGTCTGGCAGTCTAAGGCCTGGTCTGTGTTGGAAATTTGTACTTGTCAGACAAAATGGATCTGATTACGCTGCTGTGGCTTTTGGCTTGCAGGTAAATCTTAACTTGCATTCTGGATACTACTCTTGTAGTGATGAGTAAAGGGTTCAATTGCATTTCAATGGAGACAATTGAAAAATAGGCTTTGTTTTGTATTAAATATTTTGCTGTGCTTTTATTTTGGGGGAGGGATGACCGTACATTAGGTATAATACCTCCTCTGCGAAAATCCAGTTATTTGTGTTCTTTGGAAGAAAGGCTGTAATTTCATTTTTTGCTCACGGTTATAAAAAACCCTGTGTGTTCAATCAAAAAGCTTTTATGTGCTTTGGAACTGAGGAATGTGAAGTCATGTTACTGAGCTGAGCCTTATTTCTGTCTCCCCCAGCTTTGGAGAAGGGCTGTGAGATGATGATGATAGCAGTGCTGTGTCTGCTCTGTGCTGGGACAGATGCTTGCCAAGTGCATCCTGAGCCATCTCTGCCTGGCCCCAGTGCAGCACCCACGCCTGAGTGGGGCTCACCCCACACTGAGATCTAATCAGCTGCCTTTCCTGACTAGTCTTGAGTCAGGGAGAGAGGATGTATGGCCACAGATGTACTCCCATGTCTCATTTATTTGGGAGATGGGAGGAAGAGGGGAAGGGGAGGGAGGTGCCAGAAAACCTAATCTTATTTGCAGGTCAAATCCAAAGGCTTTTGTGATGGTTTAAGGGGCATTGTGCCTAAAAAAGATATTAAGAGGGACTTAGGGGGTTGCCTTTGGGTTTGTATTTAATGAGCAGTGATGTTAGGAACTTGGCATGTAGAGGTTACATATTATCAGCCATCCCTGTGTTATGTTGCCTCTTGATTTAATTTCTTGTAAATGCCTCCTTTCGAAAATATCCTTATCTTTAGAGTCATGTGAGAAGTTGTATACAAAAAGCTATATTATAAGGGATCAGTAGAGCCTTGCCAGCTTTCTGCCAAATACAAATCAACAGTAGACAAACCATCAGTCTTCTGAAACTCAGCTATTATAAAATATCATAGAATTGTCTCATA
This sequence comes from Hylia prasina, assembly GCA_013397195.1. NCBI lineage: Eukaryota > Metazoa > Chordata > Aves > Passeriformes > Sylviidae > Hylia > Hylia prasina. The sequence continues at coordinate 1,537,742 of VYXD01010236.1, forward strand.
GAACCATAAAGTGGTTTGGGTTGGAAGGGACCTTAATAGTGACAAGCATGGTCCATACTACCCTCTGGACTGTCTTCAGAATATTTCAAGACTTATCTTTTTATTTATGGGTTCTATTTATGCATTTATAGAAGATGTGGCCATTGTCAACTCTTGTAGAAGGAGCTCCTTCTGCTAAAATCACTGTTATGTGTCTTCCCAGAGCCTTGCTATTGAAATCTTGCTCATCCTGGTGCAGTGATGCTCACAGCACTTAGTCTCTCTTTTGCACTGATTGATTGCTTTAAACTTACCCTACCAGACAGGGGACACTTTCTGGTCCCCTCACTGCCAGTGCCCTTATTTGCGTGTATTCAATTTGGAAGCAGAGACTTGTGGGAGAAAATGATATCTGATAGCAAAGAGGCAGTGGAAATTATGATCCTTGTGATCACCCAGTACCAATGACTTTCTGCTGTTGCTGCAGCCTCCTGCTGTTTGCATCCGTAAGGGCCAGGGCGGTGATAGTGCTGGAATGACATTTCTCTGCGCCAGATGTGGATGTGTTTTGTCGCACTGATGCCAGAGGGGTGACACCATGACACCTCCTGAGTACCAGGAGTGACCCAGGATTGTGCTGCAAGCCCACCTGGAGGTGTTCAGAGTGGGTCTCACAGTGAAGGTTGTCCCTGCTGAGATCAATGCTGCTGCTGCACTCTTGGCAGGATTGGTTTTTTCCCCTCCACTGGTTTTTGGACTGACTTTAGTAGCTATATCTGAGGGAGAACTTGCACCTTGTGTAAGCAACCTTGTTGATCTGGAGCTAGAGACTGAGTTTTGACTCTTCTGTCCTCTGTTATCTGAGTGTCAAACTACTACCTCAATGTTTTCTTAAGATCAGTTTTAAAATTTAATGCTTTTATTCTCTTCTAAAACATTTTTACAGCAGTTCTCAATAGGGGGATGACCACAAGAATGATTCACTGTATTTTTCAGATTGGTTAGGTTACTGTTTTTCATGTTAATGAACATATATTAAGATCTTATTAGACAGCATGGCTGTGAGCAAAGTTCCTGTTGATCCCACTGGGAAGTTTTATCTGTGACAAAGAATTGCAGGATCAGGTCATTATCATTTCATTTTATAAAAATGATTGTGACCTCCACTTGATGTCAAAGCAAATGAAAATCAGTGAAGAAAAATGTTCCCAATTTCTGAGATTTTAGTCTGCAACATAGAGCCTGAGTTTGGAGATCGTAACACATAAATAGAGGCTACCCTGGTAGAGATTGTCTTTGAGATAACACACTATTAGTTTGATAAATAATAGTAAAATTACCCTCTGCTTACAATCAAATTAAAAATTTAAGTAGAACTGGCAAGGTCCTGGAGTGTGCCGAGGAATGCCTAGCAATAGAAACCATCATGGCATTAGAGAAGGTAGACAGTGTTAATTACAGAAGTTGTTTGTCCCACAGAGAAGGAGGTTGGTGGTAGCAGTGATGTATTTCTGAGGGCATTTAGTCACTGCACTCTTCCTAGACAAGGCTCTGAATTTAAGTGATACTTAGACTCCTAAATAATTTTTGAAACCAAATTTAGGCACTTGAGTCATGTATATGTTTTTGAAATTACTCCTGTCTTTCTGTCAGCCATTTCTACATGGCTGATCTTGGAAGACACAGCAGCTACTGGATGTGGTACTGTTAAGTAGGAGCTGGGAGCTGAAAGTGCCAAGAGGTTGGTGGATACCTGTCAGCAGCTGCAGTATGGAAAAGGATGATCTGATGTGCCTGGGGTGTTTTTGGAGCTGCTGTGCTCATGCAGCTGGTGTCTGTGTGCACCTTGTGTCAGGGGCACCTGGAATGTGTCATTTTGCTGTCATGTGCACACATCTACCTTGCAGCCCAGAGATCTTGGGCTTGCAGCTCACACTCACCCTGCACGTGTTCACTGGCTCTTTCTCAGGGGTTTCCCAACACCCTGCAGCCAGAAATCTAGGCAAACAAATACTGTGCAGGGAGGGGTGGAGGACAAAATGAGAGCATCAGACTGAATCTGAGTTGTATTTGCTGGGCAGTTCAGTCCTCCCTATGACCCTGAGCTGTCCAGGCAGTGGGGTGTTATAGTGAGATTTCAGGGTTGGGACTGAGGTCCTTCCCATCTATGGGAGCTCAATCAAGCACTAGGGCTGGGGGAGACAGGAGGCTAGATAAGTAGGCATTGGAGTGGGAAGGTATGTAGGCAAATGTGGGAGAATCTCACTCTTCTGAATTAGTCCACACAGCATGAAGAACTGTATTGTTTTTAATATCAAGGGTGTCAGATATGGATTTGTGATCCTGATACTGCATAATCAATTCTCTCCCCTCTGCTGTGCTTTGTCGGAATGGTTTTGTTCATTTGCAGTCTGTGTTCACGCTTTCCTTCCTGTTTTGCTGTCTTTATAGATTTTTAATCTGAAAGTTGAAAATGTTTTTTGTTGATATTGGGAAGATTGCACCCGCTTTTGGAAATAGGCGAGCAATACAACATGATGATAAAATAGCCATTTGAGATGCATTTATTACTGCTGATAACAAAATAATGTTGTCAGGAATATTTACAGTTCAGAGAGGGGGGTGGATCTCCTCAAGTGTTCAGGGGCCAGTTCATCTCTTTGAACTGCTGTCGTCTGAAGTTCAGGCATCTTGCTCTGAACTGCCTGACTGGGCACTCTCTTGAGACAGCAGAGAGAAGTGTGAAGGGACATAATCCTATCTGGAGATGTAGGTCTTAAATACATCTTTTGTGTCAGCACTGGGTGGTGGGACAGGAAGGATGGTTCCCTGGCAATGAGTGTCTCCTCTGACTACAAAGGGAGCTTGAGAGACTTTGTTTGACTTGCTGCCCAAGATTTGAGTAGTTACAGTAGGGGAAATGAATCCCAGGCCTGCTCATTTGGCAGTACAAACCACAATGAAAGTTAGTGGGAGTTAAGGCTTTTGAACCTTCCAAGTGCTGTAGATAATGCCACTATTAAGTTTGATGTTTCCTGTGAGATAGTTGCCTCTGTCTGGACTCACAAATGTGATTTGTCAGTTAAGCCTGAGATCAAATTCTTCCAGAGGCCCGTTATGAAGGAAGGAGAATAGTGTGATCCATGATAATGTGAAGGGTTCAGAATCCAATTTTAAGTAGTGCAAGCCCTACAGCAATGTTGTCTGTAAGTAATAGAAGGTATTATTAGGCAGTGACATGCCAAATCTATGTGCTACATTGATCAGCTCCATTGTTTTTGTGTGGTATTTTAGGCTAGAGATTACTTTCATTTTAGAAGATATTTGAAAATATATCAATTTTTTAGGGATGCAAAGGGAATGTTGTGGGGTATATGCAATTTGCTCTGTTTTCTGAGTTTTATGAGCACAACTTTTCTTAAATGTGGCATTTTTGTAGGTTTCTGTGACCATTTAAAAGCACAGTTATTGATGTAAAATGTGATCGTCCAGATGGCAAAGGAGAGGCTAGTGATAAATGGCCTTTGGCACTTTGCCGAGCGTGAATCTTCTGCCCTATTTGAGTTGATATCTTTACCTTCTAACATGGATGCCCTGTGCATCAAATCTTTGGGGAGCCCTAAGACCCTTCTGCAGACTCTGCAGCCTGTTAGGAGGGGCTTTTTGTGGGGATGATTTGGCTACTAAGGTACTCTTTGATTTATAACTGAATTACATCCTACAAATGGACTTAATTTGGAGATTGCTCAGTGGCCGTAAATGGTACTTTTCGTGTTGCTAGACTGCTTGACTTGTTTTATTCCCTTCTGAGGTTCTGAGGCAGGGGGTTCCTTAGGTTTGACAGCTTGTGCTGAGTTAAAGTGCTATGTGCTGGGGATCACTATAGCATCACTAGGTGAGTGGCAGCTGAGCACTCAGTTCTCCTGTACCACATGCTGTAGGTCAGGAATGCGCTGTTTTATATATATGTGTGTGTGTGTGTATAGACACACACTTTTCCTCTGAATTACTTTTCTAGCAATTGATCTTCATCTGCAGGGCATATAAATGCTGCAGTTCGTTAGAATCCCTGCTAAATACCTTCTCCAAAGTGGCAGAGACAACCCATACGCCTGTACCAATACTCTTCAGTGGTGAGACACTGAAGTGCGTTTGGGTAAATGTTGCATCTTCCTTCTCTCTCATGCTTCCCTCCCCCCTCTCTGTTTTGTTTGTTTCAGGTTCTCGGCCTTTTTGGATCTACACAGTGGAAGTTGCATCTTGTGTATGGCGTGGTTAAGCTTGCAGCCTGTCACCTCGGCCTTCCTCCATTTTGGGCTGGTTACTTTTGTGCTGTTTTTGCATGGTTTGCAGGTGAATGCTGGCCTGACGGGAGACTCAACCAGTACAGTACAAAACAGCTCGTGCTCAGGATCTTTTGACTGCAAGGAGGGTGTTATCCTGCCAATATGGTACCCAGAAAACCCATCTCTTGGGGACAAAATTGCCCGTGTTATCGTATACTTTGTAGCACTGATCTACATGTTCCTTGGAGTCTCCATCATTGCAGATCGTTTCATGGCATCTATAGAGGTCATTACATCACAGGAGAAAGAAATAACAATTAAGAAACCCAATGGAGAGACCACAACGACCACCATTCGGATTTGGAATGAAACTGTCTCCAACTTGACCCTCATGGCTCTGGGCTCCTCTGCTCCCGAGATCCTCTTGTCTCTGATAGAAGTGTGTGGGCATGGATTCATAGCTGGAGACCTGGGGCCATCTACAATTGTTGGCAGTGCTGCTTTCAATATGTTTATCATCATTGCCATCTGTGTCTACGTGATCCCTGACGGGGAAACCAGGAAGATAAAACATCTGAGGGTTTTCTTTGTCACAGCTGCATGGAGCATCTTTGCTTACATCTGGTTGTACATGATCCTTGCTGTCTTCTCTCCAGGTGTGGTTCAGGTTTGGGAAGGCCTGCTCACGCTTTTCTTCTTTCCACTTTGTGTCGTTCTGGCTTGGATAGCAGATAGACGTCTGCTTTTCTACAAGTATATGCACAAAAAGTACCGTACTGATAAGCACAGGGGCATTATCATAGAATCAGAAGGTGATCACCCTAAGGGAATTGAGATGGATGGCAAGATGATGAACTCTCACTTCCTAGATGGGAACTTAGTGACTGTGGAGGGGAAGGAGGTAGATGAATCTCGCAAAGAGATGATCCGGATCCTAAAGGACCTGAAGCAAAAGCACCCAGAAAAGGACTTGGACCAGCTGGTGGAGATGGCCAACTACTACGCCTTGTCTCATCAGCAGAAGAGCAGAGCCTTTTATCGCATTCAAGCAACCAGAATGATGACGGGAGCTGGCAATATCCTGAAGAAGCACGCAGCTGAGCAAGCCAAGAGAACCACTAGCTTGCATGAGGTACGGCCAGAGGAACCCGAGGAATTCATCTCCAAAATTTATTTTGACCCATGCTCCTACCAGTGTCTTGAGAACTGTGGTGCCGTTCTCCTGACAGTGGTGCGGAAAGGAGGGGACATGTCCAAGACCATCTATGTGGACTATAAAACAGAGGATGGCTCTGCCAATGCTGGTGCTGACTATGAGTTCACAGAGGGGACTGTTGTCTTGAAATCTGGGGAGACCCAGAAGGAGTTCTCGGTGGGAATTATTGATGATGACATATTTGAGGAAGATGAGCATTTCTTTGTGCGGCTCAGTAACCTCCGTGTGGTGGAGAGTGAGGAACCTCCAGAGCTCAGTAACTCCCCATACCCAAAGGCCATGTTGGCTTCTCCTTGTGTGGCCACAGTGACTATCCTGGATGATGACCATGCTGGCATCTTCACATTTGAGTGTGACATTATACATGTCAGTGAGAGCATTGGTGTGATGGAAGTCAAAGTCCTAAGGACATCAGGTGCGCGGGGTACAGTCATAGTGCCATTTAGGACAGTAGAAGGGACGGCAAAAGGAGGTGGAGAAGACTTTGAAGACACTTACGGGGAGTTGGAATTCAAGAATGATGAAACTGTGTAAGTACCCCATTCATTTCTGTTCTCGGGTCTAGTTACGGTATTTAACCCCACATTTTGAGTCCATTACAGGTGAATGCTGACAAGGGACAGGCTCCTTTCTTCAGCTTTCCATCAGTTTCCCTACTTACCTCTTTCAGGCAAGAGCCGACAGCAGGATTTAAGAGCTCAAAGCTCATGTCCCTTCCCTCTTGGGAATGACAAAATGAGGCTTAGAAATACCGGGGGCCAGGGAATAGGAAGAAAATATATCATTCTCTGAGGTCCTGTACTAAAGCTAAGGGTTAATGGAGAGTTAAGGTAGAGAGAGAAGGAAAGATAGGAGGTTTTACTTGACTGGGCGAATATGGGAAAGCCTCTTTTTGAACACCAAACATAGGGAACACAGGACTTTGTTGCAATCCCTAGAGTAAAGGTTCATAACAATTATTCCCAGGCATGCAAAAGCTGTTCAGTAGTCCTGGGATTTTATTTTCACAGGAGCAATACTTCATACCTTTGTCCCTAGGCCTGCTTATGCAACTGGCAGGTCTGTGTGGCAGCTAATTCACAGCACAGGCACAGCTGCAAAACTATTCTGCTGGACCTGAAATCCTTGCAGGCTTTATGACTCCATGGTCTACCCATACTCCCTACATCATCTTCTCTATGATCTCTGTATGTCTGTTCATTTGGTACTTGTGGTTTTTCCCCTTATAAAATACTGTGGCAAATGGCAGTAATGGTCTAAAGCATTGCAGACAGCAGCCTGCCCATGTGGCTCCATGACCCAGTGTTTTCATACAGAAAAAAGAAGGGAAGCAGCACCCATCCCATTAATTCAGCTTTTTTTTTTTTTTGCATGCTAAGTAGTTGATGCTAAGCTAGGAAGTAATAAAGACCAGAGAGGCAATAATGTCTAATTGCTCTAAGTACCTGTTGTTAATGTTAGTGAGGAATGAGAAAAATCACTTGGCTGAGTAGGGAGAAGGACAGAGGTATGAGTCTGGTGCTAAAACTCCCAAGTACTAAGTGCCTAGTTCCTTTTGCTAAAACCTAATCACTTCACCTATCACTGAAAGAATTGTGCAGGCTTGCATCTGACATCAGAGAAAGGAAATATTTGTACTAAGCCTCCCAATACTGTGCCCAGAAGGATGTCAATATATTAAATTCTATGAAGTAGGGATGTCCTAATTTGATAGGACCTTCTGTCTTAGCCCACTAAACCATTTAATCCAGCTAATATCCACAGTCTTGATGCTTGATTATAAGTATGTGCTGTTCCTATTAAAGGAAGAGAAGCTCCTGTTGGTTGGCTTCAGCCACTGTCAGCTGGAAGGGGATCAGCTGTCCTAATCTGGCCTTTTTGGGAAGATGGGCCATGCAGGTCAGTCTCCTTAACTGAGCTGCAAGCTGATTTCTGTGGAGAAAGTGAAGCAGAATGTTAGGTTTGTGATTACAGTCTCCTCTGAGCAGGCTACCTAAAATATGATGGGTACTACTTTGCTTCAACCAGGTCTTGAAGCCCAGAGACTTTCCTTGCTTGAAGAAGATCAGTCAGTGAAAGGGCAGCAGATTTGGGGTACCAGAGAGCACTCCGAGCTACACTCCCTTTCTCTCACGTGCTGGCTATGGAAGACTTCTTTTTGTCTTTGAAAAGTGTGACAGAAGGTCAGAGCATATCTATATGGTTGCTTCACTTGGGTTAAAACAAATCAATTTCAGCAGGATCAGGTGCATCCTTGTGGCGCAGACTCTAATTAAAAAAAAGGCAGTCCAGGAGACAAGTATGTGTAGGTTGCTTAACACTGTAGTTTTTGACCCAGCAGTGGCCTAGAACATAGACAAGACATTTGTAGTGTATTTCAAATGGTAACCATACCTGATGCATTAATGAGACTTTCACTTCTGCATCAGAAGCCTGCTTGGAACAAAGTCCACTAGCCACAGTGGCCATGGAGATCATGTAGCTAGCAGATTTTAATTTCTTTTGAAGCTAGAATTAGTGCAGTGGCTCACCATTGCATTTAATCAAACTAATAAGCCTAACAAGGAGGGAGATCATATCAGCTGGCACATATCTTTATTCACTCCCTGTTTACTCCTTTATTCACACCTACAGGAATTACAGGAATGGAGTTTTAGTCTGGAAACATGGAGGTAATTTTCAGGAATCAGTCTTTGGCCTTTAAATTCAGTGAATACAGGTCAGTTGCTGCATTTTGCTAGCTCCTCTCTGAGGTGCTGTGTAGAAACCTGGAAGCAGTAGTAGTTGGGTTTAATCTTCCTTCTCTCCTTTCTAAATCTGAATGCAGGAAAATAATTTTGAGTAAATATTTAGGTTGAAAACATATTTGAAGTGGCTTAGATCTGAGTTTGGACTTCAGACCCATGATGCTGCTGTTCCAATAAACAGTTTGCTCAGCCCAGTTTGGGAAGATGGGTGGATAGGGTGTTTGGTACAGTTTTTCTGACCCAGAGGGCAGTGTGTGAGTCACAGAATTGCTTGGTACAAGGCTGTCTGAAGACACTGGGTCACCAAATAGCCAGAGCATTGTCTGGCTGAATGTTTGAGTGTCTGCCTCTTAGATGCCTTGCCACTGAGGGAGATCCACTACAAGGTACTGACATACAGAATAGAGTGGATAGCAAAGAGACTAAGATGATCAGTAGGCAGTGTGAAGGGAGTCAGAAAGCAGTGAGAAATTAATGTGCCCCCCACGTCAGCCTAGTGTTTAGATCCTTGCCTAGGACAAGTGGAACTTTGTCTCTAGTTTCCATGCTGGTATAAAACTCCTACACCAGCATTCCCACCTAACTGCCTTAACCCTCTCAATCTTCTCATGGAGTCACTTTGATAAAATTTTTTTGACTCATAGAGGAGAGGAATTATTGAACAGCATCTTGCAAGTATGCAAGACAGTGCTGAGCTTTGCTGTGGCTATGCACGTATGCTAGGGATCTGCAGAACTGCAGCCACTGAGAAGCCCTGATCTGTGTCAACTGTAGGAGAGCAAAGCTTCAGTTCATGCTCTCAGCTTGTTCTCCATCACATGAACTAAAAAACTCAGTCTTGCATTGTGGAGCAGCAGGCAATCTGTAAGCAGTTTGTGGGTTGGCCTCCTGAAGTGTAGCAATGGCTAAATTAATCTGAGGGGCGCTGGATTACACAGCGTCCCTGAGATCAAACTGTAGGAGAGGCACTGCCACCTACCAGATCCCGAGGGCCAAGGATTAGCACTTTCCCTGGAAACTAAATGGAGAACAGGTCTTCACTTAGATATAACAAGATAAAATAAACTATCTCAGGGTTGTTTTTGAGAGGCTTTCCCTAAAATATATGGGACCAAAAAAAGCTGAGTTGATGTGAGCTTTACAGAACAAGAGGGAAATGGGTCCTGCCAGCGGGTCTTGCTTATTGCCTCTGTGATTCTTTCTAGACTAACACAGTCAAAGTTTCCTTACTCACTTTTGGGTGGGAGTACCAGAGAAACTGGGCTGAGATGAGGGGGTTGAAACAATGCCATTATTACTGAAATATGGTTCTATGCAGGCTGTGTATGTGTGTTATGAATGGGTGTGTTTGAGTATTGGATAGCTGTGAATCAAGCCATATAATCTTGAATGCTGTCATCTGTTGAGGAGGGAATTGATCAAGTCTCAAATATTTTATTATGCTGCCTCCTTTTCAATACATTTGTTATTTCTGAACTCCTGCCCCAGTGAGGGCCAGATATAACCTAAGTAGCTGAAGTGGAATCCTAGCTCTCTTGTTGACTGAAAGGATCAATCAAATCAAAAGCTTCTTTTTTTTGGCAAGATGACTGAATACTTTTCTTTTAAATGATTTTTCTATGGAAATAAATGTTAGGTTCTTGAAGGTATGAAAATGTAGAAGAATGATTGACCCTGCTGCTTTATCATGTCTAACCAATAAAGAAATCATTAAGAGCCAGAAGCAAAAAATGAATTGAGTTTTAAAGGATTTTCTTTTTACATTAGAAAGAGAACTCCTATCAAGTCATTGAATTTAATTTAAGTTTTCTCTGTTTAAATTGTTTCTTCTGTTTAAAACTGTTCAAATTCATATGAAATTTGTCTATGTCTTGTTTTAGAATGTTTGGAAAGATACACAAGTTACCAATAGCTAATTGATATGCCAGCTAGACCATGAAGTTCTGCTGTGGCCCTGCTACAGTGTACCGTGTTAAGGCTTAGGCCAAGAGATCTACTCTGGTAGGTGCCTTTGTTGCTTGCTAAGTTACTTGCAGGACCTGCAGACTACTAGAATTACAGCCATTTGCCCTGAGCCTCCATAGTGTTGCCTGTAGCTCAGGAAGGAACTGGCTATTGAGAGATGCTGTGGTGTTCAGCTGGTATTCAATGGGCTGCAAAGCCTCTTCACAAAGTCAGTGTGGCTAAACTGGGGTAACGCATGGAAACCTAAAGTCTCTTACCTGTGTGTTAGGCAGAGCACTTAATATCAGAAGGGCTTTTATACAGAGACTGCTGGAGACAAACATGTTAAGCCTGCCTCAAGAGGCAGTGAGGTACTGTTCCTTCCCTTCAGGATTTGCCCGGATGTTGTGCAAGTTGCATATTGCCTCTTCTTGTCTGCTTCTCCCCAGAGAATCCCACAGGCTGCTGTGTGCATGGCTGTGTCTGCGCCGTAGAGTCACTGTGAGCCTTGGGCTGTCTTCCCAGTATGTGCTTAGTTTGGTAACACTGGTCTTCCAAAGGGCTGCCACGACACTGTGCAGTGAAAAATCATCCTCCAGGTGGGGGCTTCAGACACTTTCTGGCAGGGGGCTCATGAAATGCATGTCTTTGTGTGCATGAGGTGGCTAGAGGTGGTCCTGTCTGGATCAAAGTCACATTGGTGCTGTGTCCCAAGGCTGCTGGTTACCAGTTGCCCCAGGGCAGACAGCACATGTTGGCTTCTTCCAGCAGATCTGGGGAAGGTGATAGTGGAGAAAAAGGAGCAGCATTTTTCTGGCTGAAGGACGTCATGCTGAGGCTTAGCATTACTAATTGGCCTTCCTTTTGCCATGCAGCACTTGAGGAAACTGTCAACTTAATTTTTTAAATTTGATCACCTACACAGTCATGGTTGTGTCATTTTGAAGGGAATGCTATTATTGATACTTAGATATTTTGCTTGGTGTTTCATCAGTAGATCTTATAGCACTTTTCAAAGGAGATTGAGAGACAGTATTCCCCTTTTGCAGATATGGAAAAAATACAGAGAAAATGAATTTTTGCAGATTCACTGACCTCTGTCTGGCCGCTGAGTCAGGATGGTAAAGGTATAGGCAGTAACTGGAATATCTCAATATTCCCCCAAGCTGACAACAGGAGCTGCAGTTTTGGATGTTCATTTTCCTAAATTAAATTTTGGCTACATGACATGGAGGTCTGCTGGATCAGCAGACTTTGCTTTATTTATATCAGCTGTGATGACTCCAATTAATGACCAAGGTAATAACAAAATTATTTTGGTACTTTAGTCTGAAATCTTGTTCAGTTGCTCTCATATGCCATACACTGACTTTAAGGCTCTGGGCTCTGAGAAGACAGCCTTCAAAAAATTAAGACTTATTAGTCAGACTCCAGGCAATGAGAATTTATTGTGTGAGGCTGATGCTTTCCTTCTCTCAGGAGGAAATGCTTCCTTCCCATTAGAGCCTGTTGGGATTGAATCCTCCAAACTTTTCTCTAGTTTGTCGCTATTAGTGGCTAAGCACCTTCTGGCTTTCTTTTCCCACTTCTGCACTTAAATTAGAAGTTCTTGATCCCTATTTTAATTCACATTAAGGGAAAACAGTAGCAGCTGTCCTCCAGTTAAGGAAACTTGCCCCCACTATTTTACCAGTGGTGAAAGGCTGTTGTATTTGCTTTTTGCTGTGAAATTCTCCTGTCAGTTTTCTTAGCAGTATCTCAGCAGTATCTAATTTAACTGAATTCCTTTACATACATGCACAGATGCTTTAATTTCTGCTACAGTCCATCCCACTGTGAGGTCTAGGTGATGTGACCTGCAGGGGATTAGTGTAAGGTGTCAGGGGACTGTTTCTGGAGTGTCTGTAAAACCAGCCTGCAGAAATGTGAGACCTTGACACCACACTGGGAAGAAGAGAAGCCCTGAGCTGACCTTTACCTTCCCAGATAGTCCTGTTGGCAGGTGTCAGGGGATATACTTGCCCTCTGACCATGAAGGACAAACAACATCCTGTCTCCGGGACTGTGACTTCTTGCCCATCAAAGGAGGCATTATGTGACAGCATTAAATAGGGGAGGCCTGGGACCCCAGCTCAAAAATGAGGCACGTGGCAGAGATCAGCTCTTCAGCAGCTCTTGGGAAGCTTATGGATTCTTCAAGTAGAAGGCCCTTCAAAGGGACATTCTGGGATGTATAGGAGAGGGCAGTGATATTCCTAGTTTAGGGAAAACACAGGGAAATTCACCCTGACAAATGACAACCAAGTTTTGGGTTTAAAAACAAACAAAAGAACGGAACTGATCCAAGATAAAACAAGTTTAATGTAGTTTTGCCTGCTTAACTCATACTGACTCGTGCCTTACGGAGTGGAGCACCTTTGTAAAATGAGTAACTTAGAAGTCATGCCCTTTACACACAGGGTTAGAGGCACATGTTGTATTTGTTTCCCACATGTAAAGAAGAAAGAGAAAGCACAGTTTGAATGATGCAGCTTCAGGGGATAAGAAGAGATGCTGGTGGCAAGCTTGATGGACCATGTAGCATCCCACCATACCTGCCAGGATTTGTTTTCAAAGCTAGCAGTGGGAATGCTACTTACAGCATCATTATAGGGTGTCTGTGACTTCTAACAAATCAGAGTGCCAGTAAAGTTTGTGTTAAGTATGGGCTTATCCTTCATAAATGAGATGAAGAGAACAACAGAGTCTAAAGCATCCCCACCCAGAGGTCCTTCAGCATGTTTTTGATGTGATTAGAGAAGCCGCTCATACTGGTGCAAGATGGCAGCTGTTTCAAATAAGAACTGATTTACCTGTTGCTAGCAGTGTGATTTGGTTTTTAATTTACCTCATGTCAGGGAAAAAAGGTGATGAAAGAATTTGCTATGCTAGCTGATTGAAGCACCAGGGACCAAGTTCATCCTCCCTTTAGTTTCAGTGAAAACAGCAGATTAAAGCTGGGAGGAATGCGGACTCATACATATTTACAGCTGTCTTAGCAGATGGGCTGTTGACAGATGAGGCCCCTCAAGTCTCTGCCTGGGTGCTGGGTGCCAGCATGTATTGCTATGAGCATTTCAGCTGAAGTCAGTCCTGGTGTTGAGCAGGCACCAGCTGCTTCCTGGGTTGGACTCCTTGGATGCATTATGCTGGAAGAGCAGTGAGGTAGAAGTCTGACTATCAGATAGGACCAGTTCTTCCTGCCAGGGTTTGCAGGAACTGTCCATAGGAGGCCAGTGGAGACATATGCTGAGGTGCCACAGAGCCTGAGCAGCTTCATGTGGAGCATGGTGCAGCCCCAGAGCTGGACTGCAGTGACTGGAAACCCTCCTCTGAAATTCCTGACAGCCTCTGCTTGTCCTGCCTCTCCCTTTCCACATCCTCATGTGGAGTCCTTCGGGGTGTTAAAAGCAGACCAAGACTTGATGCTCTACTTCATGTGAGCAAAAGCCTTGGCTCTGTTCTCTGCTTCTTCTCTTAGGTGGTGGAAAATCTCCTTTGGTGTTTTCAGGTGCTGGGGAAGAAAGAGACCTCTTCTCCCCTCTCCAAGAAGTTTCCACCAGTGGTTGCTCCTGGCTGTGCTGTTTGGCTGAGTGTGTCATTCATGGTTTATCTCCTGCTGCACCTCTTTAGTGCTCTCTGTAAAAGTATGTTGTAAAGTGAAATGGGTTAGGGATTACCTTTTGTGCTTCCGCTTTTCTTTCCATGAGATAAGCAAGGCAAATGTGCCCTACCCTCAGAAAATTACCTACCTCAGCACTGTGCTGCTTCACTTTTATCCTTTGAAGAAAAAAGTGTGATAAAACCATCAATATTTAATGTAGATATTTTGCTCCACTTATCTGTGCTTTTCCTGTCTTCCCTCCTGGGTTGGTCCCTCCTTTTCCTCATCTCCTTCAGAGTTTTGGTTTAATACTGCCATCTCCATTTCCCTCAGTAAAAACAACTAGATCACAATGGTATTTAGGAGGAATGTGCCAGGACCAGTGTATTGGCTTTGCAAGATATCAAATGCTCTGTTTTCTAAGAATCAGAAATGATTATTTTTGGGGTGGGTTGTGGTGGGCTTTGGTAGCTCACAGTGGTTTTCTCATTCTGTGATGGAGCTGGGAGGAAGGAACAAGTGAATTGGCAGTTTTTCCCATATGTGTCCTGTTAGCTGACACTACCAGAGGTGGGCAGAACTCTGAATAATGCAGAAAGAAGCACAGTGAGCAGACTATGTATGAGCAATAACTGCTTGCTGAGTAGCTGGGCTCCCAGGGTTTCATAGGCTGGATCCTGCAGACCAGGACCTGAAAGCTGTGGCAGGGTGGAGGAACGTGCCTACTGCTGTTGTGAGAGGCTGTAGCACTGGGAAAGTGAGGAGCTGAGCACACTATCTCAGTGGCAACCATGGTGCCTGTCCTATTGGAAGGTTGTAATTTTCTGTGATTAGCAAATTCTTGACATAATTGTCTTTCTTGCTCTTTTTGTGGCCTGAGAAGTGGAGCAGTGCTAGACATGGTCTGTGGGAGTCAGAGCGGATGGCAGCTTCATTAGACTTTGTGGTGGGCAGCTGGTGCTGGCTTTCCCTTGAGGTACTGAGAAAAAAAAAGTCAGAGGCCTGATTAACCCATCCTTTATATGGTATGGGGCAGCAAAAAGCCAGCATAAGAGATGTGACATCTCCCCTGGTTTGACAGTAAGTTGCAGACAGCAGTGGCACAGCAGGAGAAAAGTGCAGAGTGGTTTCCTTGGAGCACAGTGCCCAGGGGAGAGGGTAAAGAGCAAAGGATCTGCTGCCTGTAGTCCTAGGAGAACATCAGTAAGTGGGAGGTGGGTTTTTTTCTTCTCTAAGCTCTGTGGGGAGTAGTAGATCCTCTCTGTGCTCCTGTGCAGTGCTTTTGGCCATCCAGAAGCTAGGGAAGGTGAGGTGCCATGGTGCAGAGACAGCAGGGCAGCTGGGTTTGCAAGCCTGGTGCTGCAGCTGCCCTGGAAAGATCTGGTTCATAGGGGAAAGACTGAATGAGTTCAGACTAAAATGGAGAGCAAAATCCAAGGGTGAAATAGGCCACTGGCTTTGGGTGCCCAGGCTATGGAAGCATGGCCAGCCTCAGGGGGAAAAGCTGCTTTGTGCTGGGGTCACTGCATCTGTCTCTGAGGGACCAGAGTGGTCATTCACAGCTCTGGGGCATTTGAAGGCAGGACAAATGGATGAGCAGGCTGAGGGAGGACCCTTCCTGGCATGTGCTGTATTGACTGGAGCCCCTGAATGGCCTGGACTGGAACGAGGCCAAATGCCTTTGGAAACAGCTTCTTGGGATCTTTTTGAGAAGACTGAGATTCCCTTGTACTTGTAGCCTGACATGTCATACCTCATGTGGCACCATATTTCCTGTCCCTGCTCTGGGAATGGAGCCCAGCAGTTACCCGGGAGGGGAAGGTGACTGCCCTTGGTAGGGGATTTCTCCCTTGTGGTGTAGGGCTGTCCTGGTGGCAGGCAAAGGAGTTTCTCAGGGCTGTGAGGTTGTGGAGGAGAGGAACAAGTATACAGCATCAATAAACTTCTGCTAAGGATACCTTTCTTCCAGTTTGACGGGGGAGATGATTTTTGAAGTGAATTGCTGTATAAGGTAATGGCCTGCTCCCTAAAGAGAACATCTAATGGAATGAAAGGGTATCTCTATCTTGTTTTGGGCGGTGAGAGCTTCCTCGAACTGCTGCCCAGAATACTTGTGAGACACCCTATAATTCAATTAGAAGTACCCTCCAGGGAGCATATAATTATATCATATCTGTGAAACATAATGACAGCCCCCTCCTATCACATGGTGAGCAACTGTCTGCTGCTGCCCAGAACCTTTCACCGGTAAGGAACTAATCTGCTTAGCACAGATTGAACTCGGTGGTGTACAGTACTTACCCAAATGCTTCTGAAGGGAATCCCTGCCAGCAGAATAAACCTGTTAGCAGCATGTGAGCATCACTGCACCTGCATTTCTCTTCCCACCTTCAGGCCGCTCTAGCCAGGGCTGCTCACCTCCACCTTTGCTATCTTCTCTAAAGCTTCTTGGGAATTTTAAAGATTGGGAAGTTTTCTTTACGCCTTTAAACTTGTCTTTTTGCCCTTTATTGTGTGGTAATAGCCAGCAATACAGAGTGTGCTGTAGGGATTGAGGTCCATAATAGGCAATGTTCTACCTTTCTGCTGATAGTTTGTAAGATTTTAATAGAAGTTGGGATGTTCTGGGAAGAGGAGCAATAGTACTACCAGTTGAAATGCAGACCCCCTGTTGTGAACCACAGCATTGCAGCATCTGAAAGGGTTTTGGACCAGAAGTGAGGAACACTGGCTACCGTACAGAGGACTTCCACGGGATACTGTAATTCCAGTCAACTCTCACAAGAGGCATCAGCTTCAATCAATCTGCAGAAAACTGTAGAGGGAGAGTAGGGTGGGGTGTTGGTGTGATTTTCAAGTACCTAAAGAAATCCTGTGGAGGAATTTCCTGACCCACAGTAGGAGTCAGCTGGGAAACAGCATTGTCTGCCTTGTGATTGAAGAATTCCCCCGGTCCAGAGAGGACTGACGATGCTCTGCCAAGACTGAGCTGCCCCCAGTCCTGCTGTAGTTCAGTAGTCTCAGATGGCTCTCACAGAAAGTTCATCCACCCACGTGAGTAAACTTATCTACCTGTCACGGGATTGTAGCTGCTGTAGGTACTGTTGAGTTGCTCTCTGTCAGCTTCAAAGTGTCTTTTTGCCCTCAGATCCCAGAGTTCTGGGTGAGCTGGACACCTCTGGAATATGTGACAAGGACCTATGAGAGATGATGGAGACAGTAGATGAGCGAGCTTTCTGTCCATTATGAAGCAGGAGAACATCATGCTGAACTTGAAGACGATGGATCTGGTCCCAATGTGTGTCCTTGACTGGCATTTTGGGGCTGAATCACCAAAGGTGGAGCCGAGTTTTGTTTAGATGTGCAGCGTCTCTTTTAGGAAGGGATTCTTCACAGAAATGGTGGTTGGATACTGGAAAGGGCAGGGAGATGCTGGTGTAGTCACCATCCCTGGAGGTGTTTAAGGAAAGGCCAGTGGAGCTCAGTGCCCTGGTCGGGGTGACAAAGTGATGTTTGGTTACAGGTCAGACTTGATCATCTCAGAGGTGTTTTCCACCCTAATTGATTCTGTGATCTGCATGTGATTCTCCCCTTGGGGACAGTTCCACGGGGAATCACTGGCCATCAGGGCCCTGGTAAGGGTGTGTCCAGGGCTCAAGGGAGCTCTGCTGTGAATTGCTAAGTAATCTGGAAAAAAGCAGATAGAGAGCATTGTGGTTGGAATGAGAAATGAATGACAGTTCCTTGCTAAGAACCATGGGGCCTTGGTCTTCTCCTCTAATGTGGGGTTGGGTTTCCTTCTGCAAGGCCAGTATTTCAACCAGGGCTCCTTGGTCAGTGGGAATGTCTTGGAGATGAATTCATCTCCTATTTTCTTCTCTACTAACTGTAGGAAAGGAAATTTCAGTCTTGCTGAGGCAAGACAAGGGAAGGCACTGCTCTTTCTGTTGTCTCTACTCCCCCACCCCAGAAAAATCTAGCACTTTGGAGCCTACCTGCGTCCACTACCTACTGCCAGTGAATGCTTCAGCAAGCTGGGAGGGCATCTGTTCTTTTTCAGGCAGGACTGCTGTTGAGCATGGCTTGCAGTGGAGAGAAAACCAAATTCTTCCCCATGTTTATCTTCTTTCTTCTTGGCAACTAGGTATCTGTAATGATGAACCCCAACTCTAAACATTGCAGCAAAGCAAGAGTTTTGGCATGAAAGAAAACACTGAATTGTTGCATAAATCCTGGTAGGTCTTGAGCACCTATCCAGAACAGGAGACTTAGACAAGCACTTGGGGCAGGCTTTCACTGGCTGCATTTGACTTGTGTTTTCACCACAGCTCTGGAGTAATGCTCACTGCTCATGTGCATTTGTTGTGGTGTAACACCTTGGCCTTCTGTTCCTGGGGAAACTCCTTTTACCAGCTGGCTCATGCTTCACTTGGCCCTAGGAGCAGTTGCAAGCTTTTTCTGTAACGAGGTGGTGGGACAGTAGCATGGTCATGGTTATCTGACCTCCTGTAGGCAGAGCACTGAGAGGCCCTGAGGAATATTGAGGTAATATTATTTGGTTACCCTGGGCAGTTTCTCATAGCAATTGAAGATATTTTGTGTTTCTGTTTCTCCTTTTGTATGGAGGGAATCCAAAATTACTCATCAAATTGAGCAGCAGAATCATTTTATCTACTGAGAAAAAGTGAGTGCCCATAGGCATGCTGTGCTTGGCAGCCATGTGAGGTACCACAGGGCAGGGGGTTATCAGGACCAGGAGATGCCTGTGCTGGGCAGGTTTGGGGGCTGGCATGGTCAGCAATAGTGTGCCTGTTCCCCAAGGAGGGGTGTACTACTCTTGGGGAGCATGCAGTGAGCCAGGTGTGAGCCTGGTGCTGAGCATCCTTCAGTGCTGGTTGTGTGACCAGAGGGTTTGCGTGGTGCTCACTTGAAAACACGGGCTCTGGAGAGCAGAGTGGTTAACATGGCTGGGATGCAGGGACTAGAAACTAGACAGTTTCTTCATCAGGAGCACAGATCTGCTGCAAAAGTCACATTCCTACATGGGCACCAGTAACTGGTGGACAAAGCACCCCTGGGGTGGCCTGCCTCTGTGATGCTTCTGTTGCCATGCCCAGATGGGGCACATTGATCCTCTTTGGGAACAGTGATAGTTTGGTGGGCTTTGTGGCATGCTGTGGCACTGCTGACCCTGGCTCCCACAGCACTCTCCAAGGAGCCTGCTTGCATCTGAATGTCAGCTATTGCTGCAAGGCTCCTGCAGGGATGTAGTGTCTCACCAGAGCCCTGCCATTTAAAGCATCAACCTCTTGCTAACCCCTTAGCAGCTGTGGAACTGTTGATCTGTTTCTACCTTTTTGCAGCAACTGGGCACACCATTCCCTCCTCTCGCATGCATGTCACATTTTGTGCAGAGAAGGTGATGCCACTGTTAACTCTGCTCATGCTGCCTGTACTGACCCAATGAGAACTTGTTGCCAGACTCTGGTGAGTACCTCTGAGAACTGTGGAGACTGAAGTCCCATCCATAAAGGTGGCAGGGTCTCCCAGCCTGTTTGTTAGCTGATGTTAGGGTGTGTGATGTGGGTACCTGCCCATCTTGTGCTGTAAGCCCTTACTCACTCAGTCCTTTCACCAGAGACTACTTGGGTACTTTAGCAACTTTAAATTGCTTTTAGCCTTGACTAAACTGAGAAGCTACAAGGAAAAGCTTTTTTACAGTGAAAGACAACCAGCTGGGAGTGGATATATGCTAGATTGGGCTCTTTCTAGCTGCAGAAGGTGATTGGGAACAGTCAGCATGGGTTTACTATAGCAGATCATGGCTGACTAAGCCGATGGCTTTCTGTGGTGAGATGCCTGAGATGGTGGCCATGGAGGGAGCAGTGGATGACATTTGTCTTGCTTTTGGTTTTTGATGTGTTTTCCTATAGCATCGTTATAGCCAGACTGGGAAGATGCAGCCTTGATAGATGATACAAGATGGATTAACAGGCTGTCTGGTATATCAGACTGAAAAGGTAGTGGTCAGTGCTGTGAGCTTTAATGGGTAGCTAATTCCTAATCACAGCCTTGAGAAGCCAGCATAAGACCTGAACAGTTCAGCATCCTAATCCGTGCCAGGGATGATAGGGATGACATGCAGCCCTGTCCTGGTGAGCCCATATGCACTGTGGTCCAAGGGGAAGGTTGGTATGCTGGAGTGTGGGTTGCTGGCCAACGGGACTTTGTATACAACAGAAAGGAACTAATGGGCCTTAGGAAGCTGGGAGAGAGAAATGCAGATCCTGTACCTGGGATGGGGTCAGGCATTGCCCTGTGCAGGCTGAGGGGTGGCTGGCTGGGAATGGCTCTGCAGGGAAGGAGCTGTGATGCAGGGAGAAACTGCTTGGTTCATGCAATTTAAAGCAAATCAAGATTGAAGCAGTGCATTGATTTATCAGCAACATATAATTAACCAGCAATCAGTGAACTATATAAGAAAGATCAATATCAGCAACACAGGGAAGAAACCACAGTGCTGGACACCTCTACAGTGCTGGTGCTCAACTACAAATTTCTAAGAATCCTTCTGTAACTGACTCCCAGAAGTTAGGCTCACACACAGTGATCTGCCTCCGTGGTGTTCCTGTCTCAATGGCAACTGGTGCCTAGGGTGAGCTCTGTGAGACCTTGGTGGGTCCTGTGGACATCAGTCAGCAGCACAGCATGTCTTAAATATTAGCCGGAGTTGTCACTGCTACTGACTTGGGATTTTGCAGGCAGTGGCAGAGGTATTATGTACTCACCATGTGTTGCTCTTTTCCATCTGCCCACGTGTACACAGCCATTGTTGGCTGCTGGAACTAGCTGAGGACATGCAGCAACATCCTCTCCTGGTTACTTCGACCTTCAGGTCTAAATTTTGAGTGTCTATCACACATTGAAGTTGTTGGGCAGAAATAAGCTCCCCTTGTCTACACCGTGTGAAACTGGCTGGAGACCAGTAGTGGCGACTCCAGAGCAAGTTTCTCTTCCAGACACTGATGGTGTAGCAGATTTGGCAGAATGGGATAAAGAGCAGTAGAAGCTTTCCAGAAATAAAGTCAAAAAAAGGGCTAAAGACAAGCCAGGAAGAAGCACCATCTTCTTGGTAGCTCAGATAATACGTATTTCATGTGAAATACACAACAGTCAGCCTGGCTGTCTTTGAACTCTGATGTCTGGTTGATTTTTTTTTTCCTGTTAACATTCAATTTTAAATAGAGTAGTCCTCTGAGAGCCTGAGCTCAAGCATCTCAAATGTAGTAGAAAGAATCCTGCAGTTAGAGCGGGTGGAGGGAGTTGCATTAACCATCTCTTTGCTGGTATTTGCTGTTTTATTGGCAAGTTACTTCCATGTCATTTGGACTTGATCGGTTGGAAGAGCACAAACCATGCAGTCATGACAGCTTATTTAAAGCTTCCTTTCTCAGGCAGTCCAGGTGTCCCTAGATGGCTGTGTGCCATGAGGACATGTCAGTAAATAGCCATGAAATTGGGCTATTTACATGAGATTTTAACCAAGGTCTGCCAGGACTGGAGTGCAAGTAGGAACTGAAATATTTAAGTCCCCTATGGAGTGGAAGGACTTTATTTTCCTAGCTGAAAGGCTATGGAAATTTCACAGGCCCAGAAGAGCAGTCTGTGAAATATTCTTTGAGAACCTCAGTTTTTAGAAGTGTTTCTTTGTGAAAAATGGAATAAAAGGGTGGTTCATACTCTTTTGGCTGCACAACATTTTTGTTCCTTGTGGTGACATGGAAGTACAATAGGAAGCCATGAGAAGATGCAGTAATTCCTATTAGGGGCCTTTTCTGTAATTTTTCCTGCTCTCCTTGGATTTCAGTCAGAGCAGGAATTTGGCTTTTCCATTGGCTTTCTTGACCTGGATGGAGATTGGGAAATTTTCTCTCAAGCAGCTGTGGCTACATGCTTGTTATTGAGAGGGTTAAATCTCAGTGATTTGGGTTGAAAATGTGACATAAGAGATTAGATCTAGAATCCCATTTTGCTGGTGCACTGATAACAGGATCTTATCAGCCTGCCACTCTTACTTGATTACTAACACTTGCTATTGCAGAAACTGAGAGGGAGAAATGGGAAGTGGCTATTGATTTGCAATCAATAGGGGCTGAGGTGCTTTCATCAGCCCCAGGGAAGGTGGCATATTCACCTGCTAATTGCAGCCTGCAAATCCCAGGGGGGATGCTCTGGCATGGCATAGCAGCATGTTGAACTACCAGACCAATGCTTTAAGGGATCAGTCTTGAAATTAGTACTTTTTGGCACTGTCCCTGTGTAAGCTGTGCCATCCAGGGACAGCCACCCACGCTCCAGCCTAAGGTTAGGAGTATTGACTGAATTCATCAAACATGCCCTGAAGAGGATGCAGAACAACTGGATGTTGTACAATGGGGCTGATTGTGATTATTGCTTGAATACTGATTCTTCATTAAACAATAGGGGCTTGTGCAGTTGGGAATAGGACCAAGCCTCCATTTTTCTTGATAGAAGCCAGATGGAATTTCATAATCTTTTTCCTCTCCCCTTTTCTTTGTGTATGCTTCTATAACCATCTTTTATCTCTTCTTCTCTAACCCTCTATTTCTCTATCCATATGCGTTTTACCTCCAAGTTCACCTCTGCTTCATTTGCTTTTAAATGTCCTTGTAGAAAGAAGTCCTGATTGGCAAGTAATGCAAATATAAGAAAAGGTGAGGAACATCCTAGATAATGCTGGTGCCACCTCCAGTAAGGCGAGCTTTAAGGTTTTAGAAAGGGCAGTCTCTCACAGAGCTCCACGTGTTCAGCACACTGTGGTGGATACAGACTGGGCCACAGATGGTCCCTGGTTCCTGATGACTGGGAGCCAAAAGACAGAGGGGAGACCATCTCATTCCCTTTTGCTCATTCCTGAATTAGACTTGATGCTGGACAGGGCCAAGGTACCTCATGCCACTGCTAGTTATCCATACAGACCACGGAGTGCTGCACCCTGACACAGGGCCATTGCAAACAGGGGCATTGCCAGGCCCAGATAAATGACTTTTAATGTTCTACACATGTAAACAGGATGGCACTTCTGGCATCACACAGGGATCATAACTTTGTTCGGTGTGAAACGCGCTTTTTGGACACAGGTTATTACTGTTCTAGAGGTTCATGAACACTATGCATTGTTGCAGCCACCCCAGCTTTACTTGTCCCTTAGCCTGCCTCTCCACTGTTAGCATGACTTCTGTTGTGTAGTAAACTGCATGGAGCTGAGCATGGCTATGCTGTGCCCCAGCTCCCACTTCAGGCTGCCTGAAGTGGGAGCTGGGGCAGGAGACTTGCTAAGGAGATCTTCAGGGATGCACCTCTGTCCAATGACCTGAGTGCAGTTGTCCGGGGCGAGGATGTGGCATGTCCAGTGAAAGGTGTTTTTGTGTGAAAGCCTTCCCTGGGATGGACAGGATACGCTTTGTCTTGCTCGATCTCCATTTAAACTCAACAGGGGTGGTTTAAAAAAAAAGTCTTGTTAAGAGAGTGTCCCATTTGCATTATTAAGTCCTAAGAAGTCAATAATGCCAAGCAGAACATTAATACTGCCCCCAGTGTGTGTCATTATAAAATGATATTTAATGACACAATTATAAACTGTTTCTCTGATAATGAAATGTACTCTGTGTCTTCTAAATGCAGAGCTTTGTATGTGAAACATCTTGTTGGATTTTTGCAATCCACTGTACTCTCACTAGATTAATTATCCTGCTTCTGCCATGTGCACCTGAATTGACCTGTGCCTAATTCTCCCTTAATTTTTACTGAGCTACTGGTGTACATCAGAAGAGGCTCCTTTCACATTAGGAGAGTTACACCACTGTAAACCAGGCAAAATAAAATAAGGAGTTTGTCCGTCACATGGGGGTTGTCAGCTTTTCTCAATTTTTGCTGCCTTCAAAATATTCTAGGGGAATATACAAACTCCTTTAGAGACATCTGACTTTGTCTTACAGAGTACAGCAATCTTGTTTTTTCCAGTAACCTTTTGTGAATCCCTCAGGAGCAGTCCGCAGTCTGCCATCAAAATGGCAGGCTGAAAGCCACTGTTCGAAGCCTTTTAGGCAAAAATTCCCTTCCAAGTCAATGGCTGTGTATTATGCCATTCACTGTCCATTAGCACTTCACTGTGGAGGGTGAAACAGTTAACTTCGGAGCTATTTTAGCTGCAAAACTTTGGTGGCCTAAATAAGCCTGCAGCAGTTCTCTCATTATGTGCTGTTATATTTAATTTCTCGTATGTTGTGTAAGAGTAGTGTACTAAGCTCTTTTCTCATTAGGGACTCTGGGAAGTTTGTTCTGTAGTACACAGAGATGTGCTGTACTGAGCAGTATTGCACTGACTGATAGATTATGGCTTCATGGGATTTAAATAATGAGACGTGGCTGCATTGTTGATGTCTGCACTGTGTATGAAGAGTAAGAATTACTTTTGGGAAAGCATCTCTGTCATGCCATAGGACAAAAAAATAATTCTTCCATCACGGTGTTCTCCTTGATATTGCCCCTTAATTTGGTTGATGTAGTTACATGTGCCAGAACGCTGCTGTGCTAAGGCCGCAGGCTCAAGCTTCATTTTCCGTGGCAAAACCAAACCATGCTTTTAACTGGGGATCTTTTTTCTTAAATGGTTGAGTACAGACATCTTTCTCTTGATTTACTGTTGCAATCAAGAAACAAGTGCTTATGTTGTCACTACAAAATAATAAAATAA
Organism: Hylia prasina; assembly: GCA_013397195.1. Taxonomy (NCBI): domain Eukaryota; kingdom Metazoa; phylum Chordata; class Aves; order Passeriformes; family Sylviidae; genus Hylia; species Hylia prasina. Next base: position 1,562,334 of record VYXD01010236.1, read on the forward strand.
CATTCAAATGATAGCAATAGGCTGGCATTGACCAAAGCTGGTGGGGTAGAGCATGACTGCAGTGGTTAATTGCTGTTTAAACACCCTCTAGCTGTATTGGTACCAACTGTGTATTTGGAGTGGTAGAGCACAGGCTGTGGTGATGCTGCTCTTCAGGAAGCACGTAGTGGTGATATGAACAGAAACAGTTGAAAATTTTGAAAAGGAGTGAAACCACAGTGAGATGGTTCTGGTGTCTGGGTTGGTGGCTATACTGTGAGCAGAGTCAGACTCTAGTCTCTCAAAACCAGACTGAACAAGTTCTGGTTCCTCTACTGAGGCTTTGTCTGCAGACATTAGTTAGACTGTTAACTCCTTGTGTGTGTGAGCTCATTCCCAGGACCTTACTCTAGCTTAATTGCCTTTACAGGAAGATTAAGTTAAACTGAACTAAGGTCATGTTACTTCAGAGCATGAGCATCAACACAGGGCTTTCTAATGCCTTAACTTCCCATTCCTAATTAATTCAGTTTAATTTTCCAGAGCATCCCCAGGCAGATAAGGCCTTCCCAGTGTTGCTAGATTATATTTTTTTTACATGATGTTGGAAGCACATGTACCTCCTCATGCTAAATACAGAAGATGGAGATAGAAGACAGGCTGTGGTAGGTCCCTATTTCTCAAAGAAGCCAGCAAAGACCACTTGGAACTGCTCTCTAGGACTGTGCCATTATACTGGGGCACGCAGTAGCACCCCCAAGCTCTGGCAACAGTGGAACTCCATGACAGTGTTGGCTGTGGAGCAGCCGGTACCGGCACAGCTTGGATTTTGGATTTTAGGCTGACCCAGGTCTGTTGCTCCCTGTGTGCTCCCAAAACCCACCTCTTGTTGCCAAAAAGAAATCACCTTTATTATGGCTTCATTTGCCATAACTGAATACACTAGGATTAGATTAGACATAATTTCTGTTGGGATTTTTTCCCAGTGGTGATGCAGCTGAGCATCTTTTCTCATTCTGGCCATGTTTAATAGTCTTATATGATGCAGCTCTAAGGGAAGTAGTTGAGGAAACATCTCTGCTCACTTACTAGTAAGGCCTTGCAGCAAAATGGTAAAAGGGTGTGTGAAGGGCATCTAGTTCACCCCAAGACCAAGGTTTGCAATTTAACATAAAGACTGCAGCAGGGGTTTGACTGGCCAGACTTGGTGAGCTGGGAGCACTTGTAGGGCAGCTAAGGCAGCTGCAAGCAGGAAAGTCTGTTCCAGTTTGTTGCTAAAATGCCTGTGGCTACTTTAGGTCTGTCTGGCTGATTCCCTTTTTCAACCATTGCTGTGTAGCATAAGATGGGGGAAACTGTGGTCTCCTGGACCTGCCTCTGATTTGCTGTGTAGCTGTGGGGAAGCTGCTCTGTGCCTCAGTTTCCCCACATGGAAAACTGGGGTAATGTAGCAGCCATTGCATTTTCTAATGCTGCAGTATCACGGAAAGTCTCTTGTCCCTGGTCATTGCTTTCTGCACTGCTCTGTTCCAGGGCAGCCTAGGACTGAGCATCTCTGCCCTAAGAGGGGATATGTAAGAAGGGTCAGAGTGATTTTGAGGAAGACTGGAACTGACTCAGAAGACCCATGGGTATGGATAAAGCTAAAGGCATCTGTGCTGCACTGAGTGCTGTATGGCAGGATACTGGCTTCAGCAGAGCTCTGTGAAGGGTCAAGTCCTTACATATATCCAGTGGCATGGACGGCAGTCAGGGAAATGCAGAACTAAATTCATGTCAGACAGCTCATCTTCAGTGTCATGGCCCCCACTGGACTGAGTATCTCTTTCTTCTGAGGACCTAATATGTTTTTTAAGTGTGTTCCTTGAACTGCAGATTAGCTCACAGCTTAGCATCTTTTGGTGGTAATGGCGAAAACTATCACTTGGCATTTGGCTTAATGGTGTCAGGGTGGCCATTTGGAGTCTTAGGAAAGACCATGAAAGGTGTGGTATGAGTTCCCTTGTGGTAGAGAGGTGTCCTGCTCCAGCCTGCTGGAGAAGGGACGGTCCCTGAGATCTGCCCCTTCCCCATGAGGTGCTGGGAAAGTGGTGGGGAGCAGTACACTGGTTCCTCCAGGCTTGGTGGCTGCACTTGTGCTGTGGCAGTGGGCTTTTCCCACTGGACAGGAGCTCTCTGCCTATGGCAAAATTGTTGGCATGATGTTGACTGCATGCTATGGTGTGCCTCCTGAGCTGTGCTGCATGCAGGGACACAGGCAATGGGATGGATACCAGACTTAAAAAATATCTGTTCCTTTCTTTTACCAACTTGTCAGCTTCCAAGGCCTGGTCTTCTCTGTGTGAATTGCTTCTGTTTGTGCTGACAGCGTGGGTAAACTATTCCCGGTCCTCCACAAACAGGATAGCTGTGGAAAAGCAGACTGGGATGTCTTCTGGCTTGTCTGTCAGCATCAGGCTTTCCTCTATAATTTCCTCTATAATACAAGGTCTTTATTACCAGGGAAAGCAGACAAGGTCATGTTTGACTCTCAGATCCTAGGATGGGTTTGCAGAAGTGACAGTTAAAAGTAAATAAATAAAAATCGTAATCTTTTGACTTGATTCATTCTATCTTGTTTCATATGGGAATAATTGCAGGGGGAAACCAAACACGCAAATAAATACCAGCAGCAGCAGCAGCAACAAAAAAATTACGGAGTCCCTCTAACACTGGGTAGCTCTGGGTAGCTTCATGTGTCTCCCTCTAACACTCTAGTATTTAAAGCATCTAATTAGCAAAGCCATGGGGTTACAAAGGAGACCACCAGTCATCTCTGAGCCTGATGTCTGTGACTTGCTGGCAGTGTTTGCAAGGTCACCCATTTGCTATCTTTCCCACCCTGAAACCTGACATAGCAGGGAGCATCTGCCATCCATTTCCCCCTGCCAGAAAGTGACAGGAAAGGTGCACTGGGAAGATGAGAAGCATTACTGGTGGCAGCATAGCTGTGCTGAATTATTGCCTATTGTGTGGGGAGCAGAGATTTGCTTTTGGAATGTTGGGCTCTAAGTCATCCATCTCTTTCTTTTAAAGGTGAACTGAAGAGCTTTGCATGGAGGAAAGAACTAGCCAACTATTTAAGAGCATAGAAAGCTTTGGGCACTTGCTTATTGAAAATGAGAACTGAAAGTCGCCTCCTTCTTTGTTTACTCTTTGCTTTTTGTTGTTGCTTTTGTCTAGTCAACAGTACCAAGTCAGTCAGTGTTGGAAGGGGTAAGAGTATTACTGTGATGGACTTTGCAAGGTACTGCCTGTTCCCTCCTGTTCTCCTGAATTGCCGTGCTCCTGGAGTGAAGTTGCTGTTGTATCTTGAGATCTTTGAGATGGATGGGGCGTCTGATCGGCACAACCTCAGTGTGTACCCTTAGATACATTTCATCTAGGGTCCTTCAGGTGTACATGTTGGTTACGTGTTTCTGCGCTGTCAGAAAATGCAGATTTGAATGCATCTGAGACAGGATTTGGGATGCAGAATAGTTTTTAACCAAGACTAGTGTTGCCTTACTGTGTGGAAATCCAGGCTTGAGTTAGAAGTGGTTAACCTCAGGAAGTATCTGTTTCTGTGAATGTGAAAATCTCAAACACTAAAAGGATTCTTAACTTATCCCAGTCCCAGTGTGATGCCCCACTGCAGAGCCACCCACCCTGGGTCAGGAAGCAACAGGGCAGGGCCCTGATGCAGACAGGGAAGGAGTCTGCCTTGCAGCTTCCATAAGAGCAGCAACTTTGCTCTTTGGTGGCACCTTCTAGCATTCCTTGCAGATCCTGCATCCTGTTTTGCAGATGAAACTAAGGCAGAAAGGCAGTTTTGTGAAGTTAAACCATGAAGCTCTGCAGAGGGGAAGAATGGGACTAAAGTCTCTAGGGCCACAAAGGCTTTTCTCTGCTACGTTACTTTCCCTTTTTCTTCCTCCTGAGGAATACATTTTCTCTTCTTCTCAGGCCTAAAGGGTTTCTCTCCCTTCTCCTTTGATGCAAAAGCACAGCCTTTAACATGACACTACAGCATGCACAGCATCTGTCCAGGGAGAAAGTTGGTGGTTGCCAGACTGGCCATGAGGAGCCAGTCTGGGTGCTGAGGGTGATGGAGATATGTGGGGAATGTTTGCCAGGGAATTTCAGACTGCCAGTGTGTAGGTCCCTGTGTGGGAGCCTGTGGACCTGAAGGGGCTGTGTGAAGGAAACCAATGAGTTGCAAGCCCTGCATGTTGCCTGCCACAAGCCAGGGAGACATGATCTCATGCTCCATGTGTCTGGGGGTCTTTAGTGAGGAAACCCAGGAGCTGGGAAGGAGGGACTACAGTTTGTGAGAGCAGAGGTGAGCAAAAGGCTCCTGCAGAGAATCTCCTCCAGAGATCTGCCTGCAGCAGTGCAAGGCATGTGCTGATGTTGCAACCATTCAGACCCCCTGAGCCACCCTGCACCAGGAGAGCAAGCAGTGCCATGCAATGGGTGAAGTGCCTTGTTAGGAGTGTGTGAAGTTTTGGGACCAGAGTAATGGTTATCACTGTAGCCTGAGCCTGAGATACAGTGATGGGAGTAGGAGGATGAGAGTGCTCTCATGTGGCTGCTACTTGGCTTCTTGGCTTGAGCATCTCCCTTTCCATCTGGTTTCTCTTCCACTCAGGGACTTGAAAAGCCCAGAGCCCAGTATTCCCTTCTGTTTGAATTATCTCTCCTAGCCTTCTGCTGGGCTATCACATGAGCGTGGGCTGACATTTCCCTTTCCAGTGGATGAATTGCTTACTGCTGCTTGGTGTGGTCTCTCCCAGAATCAGCATCCCCCCAAGAGCCTGCTTGGGCTTTAATGAAGCACTGCCTGCCTTGGAGACTCCCCCAGAGCTTTCCATCTCTTTTGTTTTTATTGCTGTAATAAATCTTCCCAGATTTCTCTAGCTGGGAGGGTGGGAGTGTTGAAGAGGGGAGGTTTCCTGCCTAGTGCATTGCAAGCTTTTATTGACTGCCAGAAGTAGTAAAGCTGAAGTGGGAGGTGGGCTGGCATCGATGAGCTGAGCTTTGAGTCCCCAGTGGGGATCCAGCCCAGTCCCCACCAGCAGACAGAGCTCAGCTTCAAGATGGAGCTGGGCTTACAGCTGTGGTGCAGCCAAGAGAGACAGGTCATCCACTTCTCCAGGGGTTCAGGCCAGTGTGTCTTTGCAGATCTTTGGCAGTCTGGGAGCGATACAGATCTGACCAAAAAACTCCTGCCCGGAAGTGTCCTGACTGGCACTGATGGAATGCTTGGCCACCTGGCTTCCAGAAGGTTAGCAGCTAGCTGTGTCATTTTAGCCAATTTTTTCCTAAAACCTAAGGCCCCAAAGACCAAGGATTTGTTTTTAGGATTACTGACTTTTTACATGTTAAAATTTTTTCTATGACTTTCTCACAGGCAGTGTGAAGGACTGGCACTGGTAAAATTTGTGTTGCCTTGAGGACATGGCTGCCAGCGCTGCTGAGGGGGTCTTCCAAATTTCCCCAGTGAGATTCCTGCCTTTGGGAATGACTTCCTGCAACAGGAGAGGGGTCTGTTTTGGATGGAGTAAAGTTAGCAGCATCAGTGGTTATGTGTCCTGGAATGGTGCAGGCTGTCACTCTGAGAGCATGGCAGGATCCAGGCTGGGCAGTTGGAGGGATGGGAGAGAAGAAGGAATGCAGAGTTATCTGTAGATCTGCACCCTGCCTGTCCTCCTGTACCATGCCTGGAGCAAAGGCTCTGGGTATGTTTTCAGAGAGGATTAATGCAGTCAAACCTTGGGGTCATCACATGGATGTGAGCTCTGCGCGTAGGTGTCAACAGTCCTTCCCAGCAGGCTGGAGAGAGAAAAATCTATTCTGTAGTAAATAAGTATTTAAAACCCACCAAACATTGTAACTAGTATTTTAAATACTCATTAATAGCTTTTTTGAGAAAAAGGTATTAAGCTAAATCTAGCAGGGTTCTCTATGCAGATCTTCCCACTTTGTCAGGTTTATATGTGAGGTTGCAGTGTAACACTTCCACTTCTTAGCTTAGCACGTGCATACATAATTACATACTCTTCTGATTTTATTGCAGAGATGCTTTCTCAGACTTGATAAGGACTACATGGAGGATGTGTGTCACCTGGATTCCTCTAGGCTGGGAAGAATGACAGTGTCTCATCTATTTTTGCCATGGCCTATTAGAACTGTGTTAACCAGGTCCCTACAGGTCCAGGGATCCCTACAGCTAGTAATATTCTGCTGTTTGGGTAGGGTAGAGTGGTGTCCTTGGCTGCTGGTAAACCACAAAACCTCTAGGTCAGACAAATAATAGGGAGGCTTGCCTGTAAGAGATCCTTTGCTTGGATTTCTCAATGCATGACATTTCCCACCCACCTCACCCCTGTTAAGTCCACCAGGTTAGATAAGAATCTCCATCTCACTGCTTCTGTGATCTCTTTGCTGCTCTCTTTTAAAGGCAGAAGAATCACAGCTCAGTGTGATGACAGAAGTGGTTGTGGCCCCTCTAGCAATGACAGTCACTTCTTCCTCTGATGTCATTCAAATGAGCATTAGAGGCAAAATGTAACTCTAGCAAAGGGACTGTTAAGCTAGAAAGCCCAGCTTTTATAAGTCATGGCATGAAAGGTATTGATGTGGCTTGTAGCTCATCCTTCTGGCTTTAATGTCCTGTAATTACCACCCTAAGGAACGCTTCAGAATGCAGCTCTGCACCCATTAAGAAGTATCCTTGCAGTCTAGCATCTTCATCCTTGGACAGGAAAGATGCACACAGAGGTCTGTGTCCTCTCCCTATGCTGCTTTCATTTTGTTCTCCCCTACAGATAAATGCTGGACTACGAAGCCTGTACGCAGGCTCCGCACCTAGAAGGGATGTTCTTGTCTTTCTTGTGAAATTTGGATACTTCTTATAGCAATTCAGCTAGAAGCAAGACTATCTTTTCAAATTAGATTTCAGCACACTGACTGAATTTCTAGCCAGGATCTGGCAGTTTGTTGGCAAGAGAACATGGAAAGAAATAGGGGGGAAGTTTAAAAAATGCCAGATTCTTAATGATGTTTCTAAAACCGGTGATGCTACAAAAATGGACATGGATCTTAACTCTGTAAAACCAATTCTCACATCCTTAATTCATAGTCTGTCTCACCCGAACAGTGGGGCCAAATGTCTCAGCAGGGCAGGTGATTGATAGCATCTCTACCACAGTGCATGCAGTGTAGTGCTCTGGCATTCTGAGGTCAAATTGGGTAAGCAAAGGGCTTTTTCATCTCCCAGTTAGCCAGTTCTCAAATTAGCCTTGTTGCTCATCCTTTGTTGGCTCTGGTATTTACAGAAAATGCCATTACTCTGCTCTTGCAGTTTGCCATCAACAGTCACCATTAATGCCTGCTTTAACTTGGAAGGGAATTCTGGCTTCCCTGCTGCCAGCCTCCTTCCCAGAAATGGCAGCCAATGCAGTGCCCATCTTACAGAGGGAGTGGACAGTCAAGGAGGCAGCTCTAGGTGAAATCCCACTGGACAAGCAGCTCAGTTTGTGGAGTGCTACAAGGATGGCCAACAGTTTACAGAATTCAAGGGATGATCCCTCTGAAGAGAGGAGTATCCCTCCTTTGCTGTCCCAGTTAAGCACAATGACTGTTGGTTGCTCAGCTGAGAAGCAGGGGCATAAAACAGCCATCTAAAAAAAGGTGCAAAATCATCTCAGCTTAGGGCAGAGCCACTTGCACCTGTGTATTTTCTGACTGATATTTTCCCAGTCTGTTCCTGAAAATCTTGGGTGCAGAGGTGTGTACAACACCCTCCAACAAATTCACTACCCTAACACATTAGAAAGAAGTTTCTGATTTTTGAGCAAAGTTGGCTTTGCTCCAAATCCAGCCTCTTATTGTTTATTCTTTCCATCAGGGACATGGAAAATACATTTTTGCCAGATCCTTTCTTTCTTTATTTCTCCCTGAATAATAAGTCTTTCACATCTTTGAAGCTGTGCCTGAAAGTTGCACTTCCTCTCTCATGTTTTCCTCCTCTGTATGGTACTCCCAGTTCCCTTAACCCTTCTTCAAGTAAACCAGCTCTACTTACCATCCAGTTGTTCTCCTTGTTTCTCCATGGAGTTGGTCCACGTCCCTCTGGAAGTACAGTACCCTGGACTGGACCTGTACTCCAGTGGAGGCCTTTTAAGTTCTAGGTAGCATGGAGAGATAGATTTCGTCCTGGGATAGCTGGTCCATGTTTATCTCTGCTGCCTTCTGTAGGTCCTGCCAGCTCATGCTGGTAGATCAATCTTTCCAACCTTATTTTTGTCTCCTTTCCTAGACAATTAAAAGTGGGTCTCATCTGTCTCAGTAATTAGCAGTGTGGTCAGCAAAACTTCCCCTTGTTTGATGAGGTATACCTGCTGTGGCTGCTCTTCCTGCTCTCATCACTTCCTCTCAGCTGTGTGCCACTGTAATTCCTCCTCTTCTTCTTTTAATAGCCCTCCAGGATATTTGCTTTCCTGTCTCTGCTGGGCTGCACTGGCTGCTGAGCACAAACCATTGAGCCTAGGGGCTATTCACTTCACACCTTGCCTATGGGAAGGTGTCTGTTTATCATACTTTATAATCCATGGTCTATTATGAAGCTGCTGGAGTCCCATCTGTCTTTATAAACCTCAATGCAGCCTTAACTGGCGGGGTGGGGTGAGAAGAAAAGGCCTTGACACTGTGTGAGCTCTGCTTGGAACTAGTGAAAACATTCCTGTGTTATCAACATTCCTGTGTTTTCAGCACAAATCCAAAACATAGCCCCATACTAGCTACTGTGAAGAAAATTAACTCTGTTCCTGCAAAAACCAACAACTTTCTATTGCATCTTAGGTGTCTCTGTGAGCCCTCTGGGTGTGGGAGAAAGGACTTCCCTGGTGCCTATCTAGCTCTCTAAATTTATTGAAGAACTGTGAAGTCTGTGACATTCTAGAAATATCTTTTTTCATATCTAGATAATATTTGAAATATTCTGCTGGTCTGGGGCAGGTATCTTGATGCTATTTTTGAAGGTTATTTGGCTAATTAAGAAGCCTCCTGGTGTGTCTGAGGGGACACAGTATTCCTACCAAGCCTTAGTTTGGTAAGATGAAGTAAGGAGAGAGGTATGCTCTTCCCTGGATAGAGGACAAGTGGGAGGGTATCAGACAGGATGTGCTCTCCACTGGTGTCACATGTACTGTCTTGGCACTGGTCTCCTTACAGACCCAGGAGATCTCAGGGTTGGGGCGGGGGGGATTTGCACATTCGCAAAGAGCTTCTCCCAAGCTGCAAATGGCAGGGGGATGGGAGACACTGTGGTGCCCTGTGTGTTTGCAGAGCTGTTGGTGTCTTCCCATGCAGGGGTAATGCTGGTACATCACTCAGCCCCACTCACAAGGGTTGGCAGAATCCATCCCTTCCTAGTGCCTCCCCTTGCTGTGGGATCTCGTCCATTCATATGAGACAGGCTCATGCCTCAGCCCCACAGCTCATGGAATCAAAGGAGTTTGTCCCCATGCCAGCACTACTCCATAGAGGTGAGTGTCTGTGAGGGCAAACCAGCACCACCCATCTTCTTTTTATGTGTCTTTCCTCCCAGTGCAACACAGGCCTGGACAAATGTGATGCTCCCTTCTGTGAAGAGCACAAGGAAAATCCCTAAATTCTCCTGGGTCTCATTCCTCATTATTGCCGCCTCCTACTACTTTTCCTTTCAGTCTGTCTCACCCTTGCTTGTCTGTGTCTATGTCCTTGAAGGTTTTGGAGAAGACAAAACTTAGAGAAGACAGCTGAATTCTCACCTCTGATTTAGCTGAGCTACTGACACAGCTTGGACTTAGCTGTGTAGACCTTCTGAGAGCTCAGATAGGGATGCCATCACTTAGCCACATCCTCCATCCTCAAAAAGCTGTGTGGAGGAAGAATACCTGGAGCAGCAGATATGAATGATCTGTTCCTAAAATCTTCTCCGCTGGCAAAGGGCTGCCAAAATCTTAAAAGGAAAGGAGCATCTTAAAAGGAAAGGAGCAAGAGTCTCTTGTTTTCTCCTGTTGTCACCTGAGTGAGGTGGTGGCACTGGGTATTTCTTGGATGAGACTTTTGTTGCCAAATCTGAATTCAGTATTGTACAACGCCAGTAAGCAGTCAGTTGAAGAGCCACTGAGGTAACTGGAAAAGGACTGAAGAGTTGGACCTTGGGGAGAGGGAGTTAGGGAGAAGCTATTTCTTTCTCAGATGTCTTAGATTGGTCTGTGGATCTGGTTGAGGACTGGAGGTAGCCCATGGAAAAAGACTAGTGAAAAAGGATGGGAAGGAGGGAATGGATGGATATGGTCTGTCAGATAATGCTGTCAGGGTAGCAAAGCTGGGACAGATGGGGCTGCAGAAGGAAGAGACAGTGCGAGCTCTGCTGCAGCCTGTATTTGGTAGGAGCTTTTCCTCCAGTGCACAAGGCTTTTTGCTCCCATTTGTGAACAATGTTTCCATGAATTACACATTTATCTGAATAAGAATAGAGAATATAAGAATGGTTCATGAGAACCAGTTGTACAAATTAGGATGAAAGGAGTCCTCCTTTCAGACAGAAGCTGAATGCTTGCTGGGGCCAGGAGAAAGCAAAGACTGTTTAGAGACCTCTGATACAGGTTGGTGTGCCACGGACACCATGCCCAAACCAGCTGGAGCTGGTCACTGTCAGGATGGTGGGGTGGATCAAACAGGTCACCTGCTTGATGTGGCAGACGTCTGCTATTCTGTTATGGGAGGTAGGGTAAGGACAGGGTCTGTCTAGCACTCTCTGGGAAGTAAGGAATTCCAGCTGGCTTTTGCTTGTGGAAAAGCAGGCACAGCTGTTGGTGACAACTGCAGATGAAGAGGTAGAGGGATTGCTTGGGATGCCTTCACTTTCTGATTTTTTGAAGATCTCAGGAGGTGCTTCTAGGAGACTGCCTGAACAGCAAATATCAGGTAGAGAACTCAGAGTTGTTCCCACCCCTCTGAGACATAAGGAACTGTACAAAACTTCACTGTGGCTGGATATATAAGACTGCTTCCGTGATAATTTTCTAAAAGGTAACTCTTGTATTTTGTTGAAAAGTTTGCTTTACACAACATTTCTAGCATTAGTTATTTTTAACTGCATATCTTTGAAACACTCAGCAGCTCTGAAGCTTGCTCTTTTTTCTGGGATATCACAGTTGTTTATTGTGTGTGAGACGAACCCCAGGTTGGCCATCAGCTATTAATCTGCCTTCCTAGGGAGGCTGTGTAGGAACCAGACACTTCAAGATTAAAGTCCCCCAGATCTGGCAAATCCCTGAATTACCCAGGCCCTGGAAACTATCCTGAAAACACTCTTATCTCAGTTCTCATGGTGGCTTCTTAAATGGTCTGTGCCTGAAGTTCAAAGGAGACAATGTTGTATGGTTTGTGTCATAAGGTCATCATGGCCCCAGTCAGACCAGGAACTGCACGTAGGAGGAGAGGTGGTGTAATGGATCTGTTACTATTTGGTTCCCAAACTGCAAATGGTGGGGAATGATCCCAGCTTTTCTGCCATTCATTCCCTCAACAGGTCTTGCTTGGACTGTGTATTTCTGGCCTTTGCATGGATCCACTTTCAGCTGTTTTGTGCAAAAGAGGAATGCTAATGCCACTCACCTTAGTGCCAACTAGCCAGGAGCAAGCTCTATGTGAGCTTCAGCCCAGAGGGTTACCTTTTCTCCCTCAGGAAGTCAGGGTTGACTGACTAAAATTTCGTGTTACCATTCAGATGTACACATTTACCTGAGCCTGCTGCTCCAAACCTGTGTGCTTCCTCACCTCCTGGAAGGGTGTTAACCACAACACAAATATAATACATGATACTTTAGTTATCAACACTATGGAAAATGTGATGGGAAAGGCATTTTAGCTTCCTTGGTAGGAAGCTATACATCTAGATGTGATCTTTGTAACTTTAATTTTCTAGGTAGCTTGAGATTGAACCTTTCATTCTTCTTCATTCTGCCATATCTCCACTGGCTCCTTAAGCTTCTTCCTCTTCCCACAGACATCGCTTTTGTCGTGTAGAGTGTTTTTTGTTCTGAGACATCTCCTGTGCCTGCCTCAATGGACACTGATGTGACATGCAGAGCTGAGCTGTCAGAGCTCGGGGGTGTTTTTTTCTCCACCCTGTGATGAGCTGTGACACTCCAGCATCCCAGCTCCACAGGCCACTTCTCTATGCTTTTGTTAATGTTTCACCGTGAATGCAGCAAACATGTGAGGGCAAAATGCAGTGGCTGGAGGTGTGCCCAGTTCAGGGCATTATTTTTCAGTTTTACCTGAAGAATCCATAAGGTAGCATTGAAGATTAGTCCTTCTCCTTTTCTTCACGATTCTTCTCCTTGTGGATTTTTCCCTGTTTCTTCAGATTGTCCCAGCTCTTATTTTCTTCCCTCTGCTTCTCTTCTCTCTGGCTCAGGGGAGAGTTTTGTGGGTGGATCATGGGCTCTTTGGGGCAAATTTACATCCCTTGGTGATGCAAATGAGGAAACACAGTATTGGGGGCTGGTAGTAGTGAGCAGCATAAATGAAATGATTCCTGCAGGCTTATTTCCATGAAGTAAAATAAGGCTGAGTATGAGAAAGATGGAAGTGTGAGTGCAGCTTCTTTGTTGGATCTTGTTTAACAGCCATTGCAATGACGGAAATTTCACTTGTGCCCCATCCTAGGGCCAGCTGGTAGGCTGGGCAGTGTGAAGGCAAGATCTGGGTGTCCAGCCAGGCTGTGGAGCAGGGAAAGCCAGGAGCCTGGGAGCAGCTACCTGGGTGCTGCTGAGAAGGAGCAGGTCAGGGAGCTCTCCAAGGATGGGATGGGACAGCCTGGTGCAGGGAGGGCATCCAGCCTGTTTGCTAGCTGACCTTTGGATGGGAGTGAATCCTGTAGGCTGATCCTATTAAGATTTTCAGCAAAGCCCTCCTGAGGCCTTTGCCCTCCAATGTATTAAAGCTGAGCTCTGTTCCATCTCATATTGCCTTTGCAATTGCCTTTCTGTCTTTAACCTTTTGGTAGCCTGGTGCTGTTTAGCCCTGAAGACTTGACATGCTGGAGTTTTTCACAGGGGACACGTGGTACCCCACTGTGGTGCCTGGAGATGTCAGACCCATCTGTCCTAGGCAGGGGGTCTTCAGTCAACATTGGCAGAAGTCCTTAGTGGGAAGAGGCCAAGCATGCACTGTGTCTATAGGATGCTGACAGGACTGGGGTGGAGAGGATGTGACGTTGTCTTTGGGACACCCTCTGAGGGGACCTAACATGCAGGGGAGGTTTGAGTTTAGAAATCCTGCTGAGCAGTTACACTAAATGAGTGTTTGCATAGTTTCAGCCTGTCATCACTTTTGCCTGGGACTGTTTGTCCCTTTGCCAGACAATCCTCAGAGTATTTTTTTTTAAATGGCTGGTGTGCACTGGCACTATTTCCCCTTGCTGCAGTGGCACTTACATTGCAGGGGGCAGTGTTTCCAGTGGGAAATATGGAGGGTCTCACAGGGAGACATGTGGTGATGGAGGAGGCAAGGTTTCTGGCTAGAAACATCCATCCAGCTCGTTGGTCCCCAGTGATCCCAGCTGTGCATCAAGGCCAGCGAAGCAGTGAGCTGCAGACAGCATCACAAGTTGCTCTCCCCTTCAGTTGCAGCTTCTAAATTTCAATTTCTTTTGGCTGGGGGCAAGGTCAGCAAGTGTGAGCGGTGCCCTGGTCGGTGGGAACTGTGGAAAGAAGGAGCCCTGTCCAGGGGGCAGGGCAGTGCAGGGGGAGACTTTGCTTTTGTCACATAGCTTGGGCAGAACAGGAGAGAGAGGAGAGGGAAGCCAGGGTGTGCAGTTGGATGAGAAAGTGGGATTCACATTGGAACACCCCCAGCAGGCTGCTGGAAAGGGCAGGCAGGAAAGAGGGCCTTTCCTTGCTCCAAAATCTGTAATTTTTACTTGTATTCCAACTACATTCCCCATTCAGAAGTCCCAGGCAAGGACTTGATTGAAGAAACCGTGCATCTCAACCAGGTTCCTGATGGGGTAGTATTGAACAGGATCAAATACTGCCAAGTGTCAGTTTCATCTAGCAGATGCCCTGGCTGGGAAGCCAACTGGAAATCCTCAGAGAGATTATCCTGATCTCCTCACAAATACTGAAGCATGGAATAGAATAACTTACTTTAAATATTAATGCTAATTTAACATTAATTTTGACTTTGTTACTGGTGGGAGGTACTGCTGTGACATTCCTAATAAAACAGAATCTTCTTAGTGTTGCAAAACTGCAGTGGGAAGGACACAACACAGCTTTGCTGTGCTCTTCTGAAAACTCATGGAAAATTTGCTCTTCAGTTGACTATTCATCCACTTTGGTGATTCTTTGAGTAGCGTGGAAAAGCTTTCAAAAAAAACCCCTACCCACCACTTTATTCTAGTGGTGGCTTTTTAATTTTTTTTTTCAGTTTGGGAAAAAAAGGTGTAATCATTCCAGAGGTAATAGTTTAATTTGTTGATACAGCATCTCAGGGGGTTTTCTGCAGGTTTTTGTTTCCAGAGTAAAACCACTTGTTGGCAGACAGGCTCTCCATAAATAGCAATTTGCACAGTAGTACAGATAACAGGGGATAGAAACGGATACTAAGATGCCTAAAGATCTTCTAAGACCTGAACACTGAGTCTTGTACTGCTGTAATTAGGTTGAAAATATTGCTGAATTTGGAAAAATAGTCTGTAAATTAGATTTGTTGCTGCAGACCCACTGCCAATGATGGGACTTGTGCTGTGTCTGCAGAAGTTTGGGCTAACCTTAGCATTCCTTTCAGTGCACCTTGAGCTGAGCTTGGACTCCTATAAGCTTTGAGACTTTTTGGTGGATGTTTGTTGATAAAGTGGGATTGCAGTGCTGTGGCCAGATTTTGGGAAGGGCCAGACCTTTTCCTCTGCTCTAGTACACACAGTGCAAGACTCACCACTGGTTTTGCTGGGACACTGCAGAGCTGGTTGACCAAACTCATCACAGGTTCTCCCAGCAACAGAGCAGGGATCTGCTCACGTTGAGGCATGCAGTTAAAAGAAATCATTACCCTTTGTGGCTCCATCAGGCAAATTTCATGAGATGTAGAAATACCAGTATCCCCAACCCGTTGCCTCTACATCCTAACTGTGCTGGAAATTCATCCAAGTATGTATTATGTCAAAGTATTGTGCACCCTTGGCTTTAGAACAGCACCTCTCTCTGTCTTGTAGCAGTTGAGAGTTTCTTCAAAGCAGTTAGCAGCAAGCAGAAGTGATACAGCCATATCAGCATCTGTGACTGGGCAGTCTGTGCATCTCTCCTGGATGCAGTAATAGCTTTTTGCCACTGTGAGTATATTGTGTGATCCTTTTTTGTCCCAATTCCATGAATTTTGCAGATTTGCTGATACAGATAGTTGAAACACAACCACACTCATATTTATGGGATGTTTCCTGAGCAGCACTGAAATATCAGGGCATTATCTTGTCCTGGCTATGTGGAGAAAACAAATTTGGAGATACAGCCCTTGGCTCCCCTGAGCCTTGTGTGAATGTGTATATGCATGTATTTAGGGATTTTTTTTCCATATGCTGTTTATCTCACAGGTTTACTTCAGCTGATAAGATTTTGCAGACAAGATTTTGCAGACCTGCTGTTTACAACATGCACTGTAGACAAAAAGGTGATGATACAGCCTATGGGGATCAGACTCTACCCTTGGTCTTGTGAGGTGTGAGGGCAGAACTGAGCACAACGCTATCCACAGAGTACTGAGGGTGAGCTGCCTTTTAAAGTAAGATGCTTCAGATTGTTCTAGTGAAAGTAATGAAAAGTCAAAGAAAAATAGAAGGTGACTCCAGGGGTTTCTTTTCCGTGCTCAACCAAACCAGGCCTTTGACTTTTAAGCTTGGGGCTGTATAACCTCTTCTCCTCCAACCCAGCTATCATGCTTTTGGGATGGTTACTGATGACCCTGTTTCACTTTGGCAGGGATGAATCATGCCTGTGCATATGTCAAGCTGCAAGAAACAGCAAAGGAGGGAATGAAGGAAGAGAGGACAGGTTCTCTGCTGTGGGGCACTTCCCCACTTGGATTGTCCTGGTCCCTTTCTGCTGGCATCCTATCTGGATGCACCTTTCCCCTGATAAAATAAAGCTTAAAAAAAAAAAAAAAAAAAAAA
>VYXD01010236.1:1578575-1690976 GCA_013397195.1 Hylia prasina
AATAAAAAAAAAAAAAAAAAAAAAAAAGCCCTGGTACAGGAGTCCTTCCTTTGGGCCCAATGTCTGGGGTAGAAGTAATAAGGTGCAGTGCCATTTCAGGGCAAGTCATGTGGTTGCCACTATTCATGAGCTACAAGGGTTAAGGAGATTAGCTGTTTCAGTGGATTAGCAAGGGGCTGTGAGATCTGTTCGTCTCTGTGTGGCTAGCTGTCTTGCAAGTGGATGTGTTGAGCATCTAAAAATAATTCAATTATTTGTGCAAAATATCTGTCAGGCTTGTTTCCCTCAGGCAGGCACTCACTTCCAGAGCAGTGCTCTTGCAGAGCAAGGTCCCACCCAAAGAGAGATGGGAGCAGATCCCTGCTGTGGCTCTGGAGTCTCAAGCTGCTCATTCCCCTCTCCTCCTCCTCCCCACAGACCAGACTCTGCCCCTGATGCCAAGTCAAGCAGTGGCTTTTCCCCTTTCCCCTCTGCCCCTCAGCCCTCCCCTTCTGTTCCTCAGTGCTGATGGCTGGACAGGGTCACTGCCAACTGCCTCTCCAGGTCTGGTGCCCCCCTTGCACTGGTGTGACCATGGGGAGCACATGTGGGAGCTCCACCAGGGACAGGGCAGACAGGCTGGGGAGACCAGGCCGGGTCTCCCTTCTTCTCCTCTGGCTGCTGAGGATGTTTCTCTGTAGGAATAACTCTGTGCCAAGACTCCCAGTATTAGTCTTCTCCAATGTGAGTGCAATAAAATTCAGTGGCCTTGGGTGGTTGAAATGAACTCTGGAGGCATTCTGAAGCCTTGGCTGTAGATTCTCCACCTGTTTCAATATATGAAAAATAATAAAGGCATCTCTTAGGCAGAACAGAACATTTCAGCTTTTTGTGCCAATGTTACACCCACATGTAGCTGCTTGAGCTTAGAGGTCCCTGTGGTGGTATCTGATCAAGGTGAGAGCTGTGGGGTAGCAGGCAGGGTGGGAAGCAGCAGCTAGGGAATGTGGACAGAAGGCAGTGGGATCTAGGATTCTGTCCTGACTTTTCCACTGAGCTCCTGAGTGCACTGGCAAGTCTCTTAGTTCACTATGTCTCATTTTTGCTGTTTGTAAATGGGAACACGTTTCACCTCGCAGAGCTGCTGTGAAACATAATTAAGATTTGCAAAGTGCTTTGGTGCTGTATAAATGCCAGTCACTTTAATTAATAAAATGAAATGGCTGTGCACTCTTGGCTTCTTTGTTTACCTAGGTGTGAGCAAGTAGCAGTTGTGCAATGATGTGCAATACAGCTGATATTCCATTCCATAAATGTCCTGTTTTCTTGAAGGCACCTTGGGGATACCTCACCGACCTGTTAGACTCACCCACTCCCAGACTGGACATTACCTTTGGAAATAAGGGATGAGTAACATCAACCTTAAGTTGCAAGGACTCCCTCACCGCTGTAGGTTGTCATGTGGCAGGGCATATGGGAGAATGCAGCAGAAAGCACATGTGTCTGTATGTGCTTCAGTGTCCTGCTTTCTGGTGCCCAGAAGGGAGAATGAGCTGCCTGCATGTGCCTGGAGCCACAGAGCTCGGTGGTGTCAGTGGCAAACAACAGCTGCACAGGTTGAGCACAGCCTGGTGATGGAAAAGCTGGGATGTGCAGGAGGAGAGGTCTGTGGTGATGAGACAGGGATGGTGAGTGGGTCAGGGTCTGAGTGGCATTGGCAGGGTACGTGCAGCCAAGCACAGCCTCGATAGGCACACACCTGCAGCGAAGCTTGGGCAGGGACTGTGGGCAAGAGCTGAAAAGCAGCTCCCCTCTGCAGGTGAGCATGAAGGTCCTGGGGGAGAGCTGGTTTGGGCAATCTGCTGAGGCTGCTTCTGGTTTGCTCCTTCACAGCAGGTCTCATTGGCTGGAGCTTGGGGAAGTGGGAAGTGGGGCAGCTCACTCCAGGTCCTGTGCTGTGGGAGATGCAAACAGAGCCAAAGCAGCCCACAGAAACATATTTTCTTTCCTTTCTTTAGTTTTCCCTGACCATGTTCAAGGAAAGATTTTGCTAGCTGTATCATCAGCATCTTTATAGAAAAGGCTTATTTTACATTCATGAGAGCCAAAAATGTCCATGAGGAAAAAGCTAACAAGAGGCTTGTTAGAAGGTCTCTTTCTCAGACTTTCAGGTGCCAAATGCTCCGAAGAGTGTTCTCAGGTCTGCCCCTCATTACCTGGCCCAGATCTCCAGCAGTTGCTTTGTCCAGTGCCACAGAAGCACTGGTTGCTTCGTTGCAGTGAATGCCCAGTATTTTCACATGCTGGTCTGGGTAAGAGCAACCCAGAGACCAACAGCCCTACATTTCTGGCAAATCTAGGTACCGATCTGAGCATCATTGCTCTGAAATCAGGAATCAAAATGTGAACTCTGTAGTCTCTGAGACTCCAGTAGGTTTGGCTCTGCACCTGGAAGATGCATTGTGGTGATCTCTATGACATCACTGCTCTTTGTTGTTCAAAGATGGGTCTGAAATACATGACTGTAGGAGAGAAGGACCTGCACAATTCCTGGGCAGGCATCCCAGATAAAAGTTGGTGGAAAGAGCTCTCTGCGAGACTTTTATTGGAGTTATTAGCCTGATTTTGCCCAAACTCTTTTCTGCTGTAGATTCTGAGGACATGGCTTCCTCTTTCTTGTTTGTTTGTGGAAATTGAATGGTGTTCCCCTTGTAATGTTGTCGTGTTTAAATCCTAGCCAGCAACTAAGCATGACCTAAATGTTCTTCCTCTCCCCTCAGTGAGATTGGGGAGAGAATCAGAAGGGTAACAATCTTGCATGCCCCTCCCCAGCCCACTGGCAGATAGAGTGATACAAAACATAGTAAAAGGCCTGGTTTTGGCACAAACCCTAAACAGCCCCATCCTTAGCTACTGTGAAGAAAGTGAACTCTATCCCTAAACCAGCAAAGAAGTACAGTGCCTTTTCTGTCATTCAGACCTGTCCCTCTCCTCCACAGTCAGAAGAGTGGAGCAGCAACAAAGCTCCATCTCTGTGGTGGCACTGCACTGTTGTCTCTCAGCCCTTCCATCTGAATGTAACTGCAGCATGCATGGGTCTAAACCATAAAGACCTCAGACTCATTAAGATTTCTCTCCTGCTGTTGATTCTGTTAATAAGATTTAGGCCAAATGGATGGTTTTCTGAATATGCAGGTTTCCTGCTACCCTGTGCAAGGCCAGGTCAGTGGAGACCACTTGGTTTGATGGACCCATGGTCCTTCTGCCTCCTTCTCCCTCCTTCCTCCTCACTCTCGTCCTGGGCAGCAAGAAGGAGGAAAGAAGATGCTCTGCCTAATGTTCATTTCCCCACCCCAGGAAGGTTGCCATCCTTCACCCATCAGTAGGTGATGCTGCTGCCAAAGGCACTGCAGTCTGGCACAGCAGCACATCCTCTCCTGGAGGAAACAGTGTGGGCAGGCAGGAGATCCCATGTCTCCCGGTGAGGATGATGTTTAAGCCTGTAGGTATCAGTGTTGGTACACTCTGTTAGTGTGCATTGCTGTGTGTATCTCCACACCTATCATTTGTACTGGAGAGAAGCACTGCCTCTTACCTGAAAGTCTGTGCCACAGGGACGAGTAGGCGTGTGTGTAGATGACTGCTTTTTGTGAGCTGCCAAAGGTTTGTACATGCAACCTGCTGAGCCATTTGTAGTTGAAAACCAAATGCACCTCTCTCTTTCTCTCTCTTTTCCACCCTGACCCTCTGGATCAGAGTTTTCTTGGTGATTTCTGAACAGTCACCTTTAGTGATAGAGCTAACCTTTGGCTTCTGATTATTGCACCATGATTCAGGCTTCTAAGCAGAAATCCATATCATCTTTCTGCCCTTGCAGAATATGAGTAACTCAGAGCACAGGCAGCAGTGAAGGATCAGAGTGCTTATGGGCTCTCATATTGCTTCTTACCCATGTCTGTGTGACCCTGCTGTTATGTCACAGCTTAATATGTTGTCCACAATGTAATGGGTTAGCTTAGTAGCAAGTATACTGGAGAGAGTCACAAGATCAAATTAAACTCCATGCCACTGAAAGATTTGATTTCAGGAGTGAATTTACAGCAGGGGGTGGATATGTAGAGTCAAATTCTAAGACCAAGATGAATTTCAAAAATATAATTGTGATCTTTTAAGACTGATGGGAATATTTTAATATTTTTATGTTTTACATAGCCATTCCTAGTAATAGTGATCATAGAATTGTAGAATGATTTGAGTTGGAAAGGTTTTTAAGTATCATTCCTGATGCTCAAAGCCCCATCCAGTGTGGCCTTGAATACTTCCAGAGATGGGACATCCACTACTTCTCTGGGCAACCTGTTGCAGTGTCTTGCTACCATCACACCAGAATTTCTTCGTACCGTCTTACCTAAATCTCTTCTCTTTTAGTTTAAAAACAGTCCCCATTGTGCTATTGCTATCTGCCTGTGTAAAAAGTCACTCTTCCTCTTTTTTCAAAGCCTCATCTAAGTACTGCAAGGCAGCAATAAGGTCTCCCCAGAGCCTTCTCTTTTCCAGACTGAGCAACCCCAGCTTTCTCAGCCTGTCATAATATGCTGTTGTTTAAATTTAAAAGGGTGATCAACAGATCTAGCACAGATAGCCCTTTAACACATTATTGCTTTTTTGCAAATCTGAATGCTAATACTAGATTAACCTTGTAGCTTGAACACCAAGGAACAAATCATGTTATTTCTTTAAAAATATATGTAAGCTAGGCATCTACTTGATGTCTCTACTGTGGTTTGCACCAGACTGTAACCCCATTTTAATTAAACCACTACAATTTCTTACATGGTCAAAGTCAGTAAGAATAAGTACAAACTACTTGGAATTAGTAAGTGGAATTCTGTGGTGAATATTTCCTTAAATCAATATTACAAGGCTGTCAACAATTCCTGTGCAAGATAGAAAGGAGTATGCTTTCCTGGTGATATCTGATATCTCTGTGAGAAGGTGAGTAGCCAGTAAAGGACTGTCTGGGTGCCAGCCCAGAGAGGGGGTGAAACGATAGAAGTTCAGTGGGAGGAGTTAACTCTTTTTGGAGACATCCAGTCCTCATAGGGGACATCCTGAGAGTCGGGCAAAAAGCCAGACCACCTTTGTCATTGGTGGTTCAGAGTTCAGCCCCTCTTATCTCAGAAATATCCTCATTAGAGGAGCAGTGATGCACCGTGACTGAGCTGTGATGGAAATGCAGTGGGGGCCTCATTATTGCAGGACAGGCTGGTACCATACAAAGCAAACACAGAAGCCTTGGGTTTGGTCCTTACCGGTTAGTACTGCTCGGTCTGAAAAGAGCCACTGACTATGGCTGAAGTCAGAGCAGCATAAAGGTGTGGGGCGTGCTCTTGGCTGCAGAACAAAGACATTGAGCCCAAAGGTGATCTCAAAGGATGTGATTAAAAACATAGGCAGCATTGGAGTGTTTAAATGAGTTTTAATGAGTTCAGGTCTCTTCGCAGAACTTCAAGAGGCCTGGCGTTGCCAGGATGATGCTGAACACAGTCCACACACTGTGAAAACAGCATTAGTCTACTTAGCCTTTTCACTGTCCAGGCATGGAAATGCAAAGAGCAGTGAAAAGTTAAAAAGCTAAAGAAACTCCTTTGAAATCTCAGGAGTGGGCTTCGGGTCAGATGCTAGCAACAAAAATTCAGGGACTATTTTTTTCCTAGCTATGATAACATTTTACTCACAGGAGCATTGGCTGAGAAACTTGAAACACACCATTCATTCACTGATTGTTTAGACTTCTCAGAAATACATAGTGACCATCCCATCCCACGAGCAGCTGGAATGCCCTGCAGGCCCTGAGAACAGAAGGAATGTGGCTCCCCTCTCTGGAAAGCAGAGCAGGAAGCAAGGCTCCTGCAGGCTGCTTGTGGTCAGGACCAACTCTCTGCATATACCCTGGCCCAGACAGAGCATTTCTGATGGGTGTGTTGACTACATTGGAGGACCTGCCTTCTTTAAAGATAATTTTTTTTTTTGTCACAAAGTGGGGTGTCCCATCTTAGTTCCAAAGCTGTGAGCAAGCCGTGGGAATGGGAACATTTCCATGATCGGGGAGTTGCGGGGCTGCTGACTCACTGAACATGCCAGCGGCACTGCTCTGCCATCCCCAGCATGGAGGGGGGAGGGAGATGGAGGCGCTGCAAAGATTGGTTGAGAGATAAGGTCACCTACTGCCTCAGGTCACCAAAGCAAAGTAGCTGGGATTTTCACGACGTTGTTTGCCCACACCGAGAGGAAAGAAACAAAATTCTCCATGCGTTACCCACAGATAGATTCCCATTTGTAACAGCCCTAACTTCATTCAGGTGCCTGATTTAAAAGTACTTGTATCATGAAGGAGAGTCAACAATTGATTAGTGTTTACCTGGCCTGTTTTGGTGTGCCAGGTGAGATTAGCCCACTGCCAGTTGTGTTTAGGCATGGAGATGTTTTGCACAGCATCTGCAACGTTGTCAGGTTTGTTAGGTGTAGGTGTCATCTCCTCTTCTAATCCCATGCTCAGGATCAATAGCTGTGATGTTTGTGGTTGAATTCAACGCAGGCTCGAGCTGTACCTGCCAAGGTGCTGTGTGGTTTGCTATGCCAGGCAGTGGAGTCACTTCTCCCTGGAGCAAGGGACCTCCCTTTGCCCCCTCCCTCTCTAAATGTGGGACACCCTCCTGTGGCCAACAGGACCACACAGTGGCAAGCACCCTGAAAAACAAAATTCACTAAACCCCATAAAGGCAAACCCCCGTGCTGTATCCAGAGCTTCCTGCTCCCAGAGCCTGCGGGAGGAAGGGAGTGTTAATCAAGCACACGTGCAAGCCTGAGTCACGTTGCTTAACGAAGGGCTAGAAGGCACTGGCAGACCCTGAATAGATGGAGACTGCTATGTGGATTTTCTGGCCCCGAAGTTAAAGAAACATAAGAGACCTTGTTTTTACAAGATTTCAGGTCAGCTTTTCTCTATCAGAGATGCATCTGTTCAAGATAACCCTGTAAGGGAGCTCTTCAGAGCGAGCTGAAAATGAAGGGGGTTTGGGAATTCCTGTTCTTTTGCTTTTGGAAATCATCTGCTAGGGTGGCAGCTGGGGATTTCCTTTAGCTGATCCTCTTGACATTTTTAGCTTCCCCATCATCTTCCTCTCCTCTTCCATATTCTCAGTTCTTGACCCCATTTCTTCCCTGAGGTAAACACAATGCCATGGCTAATTATCCAAAAGGGAAACAGTGAAAATCATAGGTAGAATATAAGCTGGAAATCTCAGAGCAGTGGGCCCAGCTGGTGGGTTAGGGCACCCTGCCCAACATGGTACACTGTTTGCTTGCTTTCTTAACATACCCTTTGATGAACAAGTTGCAGTGCTCCTGAGACAATTTGTAGTTCTCTCCTTGGCGTTTTTGTGGCTCCCCCTACCCATTTCAAGTCTGCCATCAAAAGGAGTCTCAGGACAGCCTGGTGCAAAGAGACAGGCTAAGGTTCTCTTTTAGCCCAGCTGGTCAAAAATAGTCTTGGGAAAGTCTATGAATCTTGGATAGGAGTAGAAATAGCAGGGGAGGTCCCTGTTCAAAAAGCGACAGATACTTTGTGATTGCAACAGCAGCAGGTCTGGTGAGGATGTAGGGACACTCTGCATGCCACTGGTGCCCCACAGACCGTGATCTAAGCACCACTGGCCACCACATGGGCTTTTAATAAGTTTGCTTCTGTGTTCTTTCTGTTACTGAAACATTTAACATCCCTTTACCACTTTGTATTGGCTGTTCTTGTTCAAGATCCCAGGAGTGCAAGGTTTGACTTTTCTCTCAACAATTTTCAGCCTTCATAATGATCAGGGTGAATTTTCCTTTCATAACAGAGGGATAGGCAGTCATTTCCCTTAATCTGCTTGTGGAAGTCCAGCCAGTGGTTTAATCCATCTCAGAACAAGGGTCACCAATCCTCTTTCCTCTGTGGACATGTCACTGAGTCAGGGGAGCAGAGAGGAAATTGTTCCCTGTGTTAATCCAGTGGGATAGCAAGCATTTTCAGGACAGAAGGAGGTAGGAACCAGTGTGTTAATTAAAACATGCAGGCCAGTGCAGCGGAGCAGCAGAGACATTATTGCTACCATCAGCTTACCAGCCCTTGCACAAGTCCCAGACAGAACATCAGCTTGAGCATACTCTGCCTGTAATAGTTTTCTCACAGTACTCCCAGCACATGGTAGCATATTTGGGCCATTGTGCAGTGACTGCAGCTTTTAGAAGGAGATCTGAGAGTTCTTAAACAGCTTTAAACAGTTGCAGCAACCTCAAGAGCAATGGTGTCAATTAATTTTCCCCCAGACTTGCAGATAGCTTTAGCCTGTGAGAAGCCCTGCTGCACTGCTGTGACTATGTTGCTAGCAGCTGGTGATAGCCAACACAAGGAGCTTGACACCACCTATAGCTACAGCAGTGATTGCAGTACAGATGCAGCCCTCAGCATGCAAGCAAGCCTGAAAATATTGGCCTGTCTGCCCATATGTAAATCTCAGTGCATATATTTATTTCTGTCAAGAACTAAATTAAATAGAAATGGATGGTTTGCCAGGGCTATAAAAATGTCAGGTCTTCAGAAGAGCCCCGTCTCTGCAAGAGCATTTGAAATATTGCATATATATTGGAGAGGATTAGAACCAAATGAGAAGATACCAGACAGAGCAATAAACTCAGCCTTGCAGCCTGTTTTGTTGGGTCTTAGGAGAAAAGAGACTGCAGATCCACCCTGTGTGGATCTGCAAGGTGGGATCTACAAGGTGGGAGCATGGCAGGCTTCCTGTGTGTATGGAGGAGTTGACACATCTTCACTGCTTTTATGTGATGTTTTCTTTCCTGCCATTGAGCTTAACAGATAGGGTCTCTTTTGTGAATTCATGCTCAGCATTTTCAGAAAATGAGGTTAAAGCAGGTGGTTGGTTTCTGATATGGGGTAGGAGGTGAGTGTGGCATGCTAGCAGTCATGTGGGAGCTGGTACAAGCCCTCAGACGTGTCTTCTTTAGGGCTTCAAGCTAATGATTTTCCTTTTGGCAATATAGATTCATGGAGCCCCTTTTAACTTGAGCAGTTGTATTGAATAACAAAACCCAAAAGAACAAAAGCAAACCCTCCCCTGGTCCCTAGCCCCAGGATTGAGCTGGCTGAGATAAGAGAGCATGGTGAGAGCCAGATATTTGCATAGACTGAATCCTGTTTCTCACTCAGACTGTAGTTTTTCTGCTGTTGCTGCTTTGGTCTTTGTCTTATAGTCCCTCCTCTTCCATCACAGAAGTTATTTTTCTTTCCCTTTCACAAAACAATAGCTGCTTATAAATGTCTTCATTTTGGGTAATAAGGCAAGGCTCAGTTTAGGCATCATCTCTTAGCTTCCTTATGCAGACGATAGGCTTTTATCCAAAACACACACTACACATCTGTCACCTTTGGTGCTTCTGGCAGGCTGTTCCCCAGAGGTGATCAGGACTCAGATTGAGAGAATCACTTATGCATGAGCTGCAGACCAGAGCTGCTTGTTAAATGTGCATTAACAGGAGCTTCGTCTCTAGCTCATTCTCTAAAATCCAGAGTATGGGAAGGGGAAAAAAAGAACTGTGATGATTTTATCCTCTCTCTTTTTTCTCCTGTTGTCTGACCCAAATGCAACAACAGCCTGCAAGGAGGGTGTAATCTACTACAGATTTCCCCTTACAGCCAGCACTCCAGATTGTATACCTATTCTTAAGACAAAATAGCAGAAAAAACCACCAAAACCAACCCTTCTTTCTTTGTGTGTAGCCTTGTCTTATGAGCTCTTGTAAATCAAGCGAAATACAAGGCAAAGCTTGACTTCTCCTTGCCTACATGTTACTAATGTTTGAAAAGCAGTGAAGAGATGCTTTTGCAAGGGGTTCAAAACTGTAGCACATTCTCCAAGCCTTGGGCCCAGCTCTGAGTGTTCCACACAAGAAGCAAGCTTCTGAGTTCTCAGCTGCTCAGTGTAACAACATGCATGTTCAATAAGGTCAGCTCTAACACAGGTGGTCCTGCCTATACCAGATTTCTGCCCTGGAGCCAGCCTGGCCTGGCTGAGAGGAGATCACTCCTGGAGCAACCACAGGGAGCTACATGTACTTCTGATCTATGGGGTGATAGCTTCAGCCACCAAAATCTCTCTGGACAATCTGGTTGAGGGCATCTGGTTGAAGACCCTACCAGTGTTCAGGCATCCTTTTCCATCCCTAGCTGCCATCTATAGCAACTCTTTTCTAAGGAAGGGTCTTCTCCCCAGACAGGAGCAAGTAGCCAGGAGTTCTGTGGTGCCAGCTGGACACTGTGGATGGGAGCCACATCCTGCCTTAATTCTTCCTTTGGTTCCTATCTCATTGGCATGCTGCAACAGTAAATGCATGAAAGTGTGTGAGACATTAAGATGTGAGGGGTCCTGTGAGAGACCAGATTGCTAGAAATGACTGTGGCCTTCCTCTTCACAGCAAGCCTTTAAGTGCTGCCAGCAAGCCTCATAATTGATAACAAGCAGAGGTCTATGGGTCTGTGGCTAGGTTTTATCATTCTTGACAGATCTGCTGACTTTTTGGTTTGTGAGAGCTGAGGACACAGCAGGGCTCCTGAAATGGACTAAGGAGCTGAGCCGACCACAGCCTTTGTTCAGGTTACGTGCCACGTGTCCTTGTCTCAGTGTCGTGCTGTTGGACACCCTCCTGCCAGCAGAGAGAAGGTCCATGGAAGCCAAGCTTGTCCTGTCTTGACAGCTTCATCTCACTTACAGGCAGCTCCCTGCCTGTCTCTGCACCATTGCCTAGTCCCATGTCGGTCCTCCTGGGGATCCAGAGAATCTTGAACAGGAATTCCTGGGTGTGGAGCCAGGAAAGGTGGGAAGAGAAGAAAAATGGGACCAGTCCAGGAAGGCTGCCCTGCTAAGAGCATCCCTAAGGAAAAATCCTAGAAAGGGAGAGAACACAAAAAAGCATGGAGGATATCTGAGGCCAGGTGGCTGAGCTGCCTGGTGAGGTGGAAACCTGCCAGAATTCTCTGCCTCACAGTGAGGTGTGAAAACAACCCATGTGCAAAGCTTGTGAGAGTTGCTTTGGGGCCAAAAAAAGGTGTTTTCTCATTTTGTATGTGTAGTAAAGCAAGATTTCCAGTCTGTCTGGGAATGACAGCATGACTGGAAGAAGGCGGGCAGGAGAGATGGTGCTTTGGGATATCCCCTCTGGGTTATCTTCTCTGTTCCCATCCTCCAGGGCAGGACCCTGGCTCTGAAGGGGAGTCTCTGGGACAGCTTACATGGTTCCAGTTCCTGCAGTGTGACTGCTCATTTCCAAACATACTGTGCTTTTCAGGTGTCCTTGGTAGACTCACCTGGGCTCTGGCTCTTTACAAGAGGCCAGGAGCACCTTTGTATTTATTAGAAGCTAGAGTAACTGCCCTTGCTGGTAGAATGAGGTCAGCCTTACAGGAGCTTGTCTCAGGCAGACTCTTCTCAGTCCTGGTGAGGACTGAACAAGAACCTTCCTAAGGGCTTGGCCTATTAAGTTCCTTGCCTTGCTATTTTGTGAGAGTTAGCATTTATTCCACCAGGTTGTGTGAACTTTTTTCACAAGGTGGGTGGTTATAGGACAAATCATCCCTCTGTGTGCCACCTTCCCCATGACAGGAGCAGCAAATATAGTGTGACCATGGTGGAATCTATTGTTGCAGCAAATATTGCAGGTTTCATCTTGGGTTGTCTGAAACCAGAGCTGTGGTGGAGAGCTCAAGTGTTTCCAGAAGGAATTGAGGATGCCTTCCTATTGCTTTCTTACTTTTAAATAAGACCTTAATTAGCTATTTATGTTGTTGCAAACTGTGATGGCCTAAGGATATAAGTCTCTAGGGAGAGGAAACTTGAGCCCAGCTGATTGGTATGAGTTCCATGGAAAAGACAATTTAAGGCAATACAAACCTTTTTATACAGGCTCAAACAGAAATCCCAGTTTTGAAACTGAATACATTTTGGGCACAAATCTCATGTGTTAAGAAGCTCACAGAGCAATATTAGTTGAGCTAGTAAAGCATATTACCTCTCCTTAAAAACTTTGTTTCTATTTATTTATGCATTTCCAGTGTTCTCTCCCCTATATATTGAAGTGTTCTGAAATATTAATGCACTCATGCTTATGGCATGCTTCAGAGGCAAAGAAGCACTTGTTCCCACTTTACAAGTGGGGAAAGAAGTGACTTTCTTAGAGTCACTATGGAGGACACTGTCAGAGGCACAGCAAGAACTGTATGGTGGCATCCCCAGTGCTGTGGTTCCTTTGGTTAGGAAGTCTAGGTTAAGCTAAGGAGCTTGAGGTGGACGAGGCCTCTGCTCTCCCTGTGTGCCTTTTATAATTTAAGTCCATGTTGTGGGGAATTATAGTGGATCATTCTGTAATTTTAAATTAAAATTGGCCTTTCTGTAAGTAAAGGTATGGATATATATGGCTGACTTCCCCATGCCCCAGTAGTGCTGTGCTCCTGCATCACAAGCACCTCCTTTGATCAACAAGATGCTGCACTAGCTCCTCCTTTGCACTGTCATCTGTCAATGCAGGGAAGGGAGTATACAACTTTGATGTCTGCTCATTTATTTCAGAACTCAGTGGGATAATGAGATTGGGTTTTGAACTGCATTGCTGTACAAAGCAGAATGACTGTCCGGGCCTATTTCATGTCAAAAGTTATTTTTAATAGAGCTCTCAAGGGAAACAAGAAAAATCTTGACATGTGACCACTGAGGTTCAGACTACAATGTCCTGAGAGAGCAGGTTTTGTGCCTTTTGTGCATTTTGTGTCTAACTTGTGCATCCATCACCTTTGCAAAGAGGAGATTGCACAGAGAGCAGAATGAGCTCCAGTGACCAGATGTACTGAATTGGCATGAGCTGTGGTGCCACCACAGAGGTGGGGAGATCTCTGGGTGCAGCTCAGGGGGACACTGATGGTGAGGTGATCCCAGCAGCCTTGCATCATGAGGAGCAGGAAGGAAGAAAGGAGGATACCTGAACAGACAGTATTTTCGTTCCAGCTTGATGGCCACAGATGGTCAGGACTGAGGCTGCTGCAGTGCTGGAGATGTCTCTGCCTCAGCAAGCAGCTGTGGACAGTTTTCTGCGTGGGTCCCTTAAATTTTCCTGGTGCTGTTGACATCTTAGTTTGTGGCAACAGTTTTAGTGGTGTATGTAGTTTAACGCAAGTCACGTTTCATGCTAACAGCAGACCCTTTCCATGGGGCAGAGAGATGATTTTCTATTGCAGTTTGTGAAATGCCTCTTGTGTTTTGGTAGGCTTAGAGCAGGACATGAACCTGGTTTAGCGGGAGAGACGTAACAGATGGGAGCTAATGTACACAAAATCAGCTTGTATAAGGGTTCAGTGCCTCCAAGTGATGACTTTTCATGTCAGCAGGAATGGCTTCTTCTAGAGAGAAGGGTACTGTGCAGATTGCATTGACTTGAAGGATGCCTGAATACAAGGAACTGGGCAGAAAGAAATAGAAAACAGGGATTTTTGATTTTAACATTCAGATATACTGAGTTCAAACCATGTTTGAGTGCATGACTGGGCACCTAATTGATTTTAGGGGTGCCTTTATTTAGAGGCACCTGATTTTGCCAGAATTTTCAATAATAAGCAGCAATTCTGAGGGCCTTGATTTATAAGTTCCTGGTGCCAAATATGTATATCTGAGCAGAGGTTGGGCATTCCCTTTTCCCATGACATCTTATCAGGACTCAAGTTTCTCACGACTGAAGATGTTACTATTTACCTTTATTTTTTGAGTTGGTTTTATTCTTCTTAGTTCTTAGATAGGAAGTTGTGTCACAAGACAAGGAGGAATATCACTGTGTGAAGGAAATAAGAAGAAATTCCTGTGGAAAAAAAATCTGCATTTTGGAAAAATATTGTGGCTTTATAATGGAAACAGAGATTTTGGTCTGTGACACTCCAGCAAAGGTGTCACCTTCTGAATAGCAAATTTAATCTGACCAGTAATAGTTGTCCAAGGTATTTTCCACATTTCACAAAAATAATCCATGGATCCATAAACACCTGTGAGCCACAGGACACCAGCTGCTAATCTGGTACTTAATGCACACCAGAGTAGTTTTTTGGCTGGCATGCATCCTTACTCTTGCACACAGCGTAGGAGGATGAGCATGGAGGATAAGGAGGCAATAATCTCAGTTTTATTCTTCTTTGAAACGCCATGTTTGCAAATGGTTTTTTATCACAGATTGTTCATCAACTGTGTTGATTTTTTACTGGGTTCCCTCCACCCTCTCCCCACCCATACTGGCACAGAAGATGTCACCCATGAAACATAAACCAACACCACTTCCTCTGTGACCTTAGCTGTCTCCAGGTCTCCTGGCTGTACCGGCCAGTTCTATGGCTACATTTTGTCGACTGTGTGAGAAACTCACTTTTTACTGAGAAAGTTGTTTATAGTGTTGGTAGACTGAAACAACCACCTTGATTTATCCCTGTTTTAGCATTTTTGCCTGTGGGTGATGGAGTTTAATTAAGGCTGACTAGTAAATATTTATTCTCTTGGCAGAAATAGGTCCAGGTTTGTCTGTTAAAAATACTACACAGCTTGCCTCTTTGACTGCAGTTAACTGAACCAAACACTCCACAATTTTATTGAAATCAGCAAGGAAAAAAGCCCTCAAACCCCACCGCCACAAGCTTTTATCTGTGCAGCTTTCCCCCGGCCAAGGAGCACCTCTCCCCCCGAGCATCCCTGTCCCCTGCATCCCGGTCCCTGCCGAAGTGAAGCCCGTTGCCATGGAAGGCTCATTAAATCTGCATCTCGCCTGGCCGGGGCTGCAGGGGCTGCGGCTGTATTTTTAGCCGGCGGTGGTTGCATAAGGGGGGCGGGATGGGACCGGGATGTGCCTTGTATCTTGCCTTGATGGAAGCCTGCCAGGAACCACCACCAGCCAAAAGACATGTCCTGCTCAGGAAAGCTCTCTCAGGCCAGGCAGCCTTTGGCAGCCCCCAGTGTTGCTAGAGGTGAGCACGGGGAAGATGCAGCACGCGGAGTTTGGCTTAATGGCCAAGCAAGCTTTAGGGTGGTGGCATCGTTCTGCCAGGGGCTCCAGAGAATGAGGGTCTCTTTAGATTAGACTAAAGATAATAGATCTCTCTTGACTTGAGCAAAGCCTTAACACCTGGAGGGGTAGGAAGAAACTCATCAGAGCGCAGCTGAAGAACAGCACTGCACTCCTAGCCATGTACATTTTGGGGAAAACAATGCCACATCTAAGTGCACAACCCCCAAAAGAAGAAAATAGAGCTAGATGGTGTCAGAGATGCTCAGGGTGAATCCAATCTTGGGTGCAATGTTGCCTAAATCCATTTTTAGAAGGATTGGATTTGAGCCCATCTCCGTGTTTGACAAATACATGTCACTGAATGATCTGAAATCTGCTCTTACAGAAAAAGCAACACACAAAAACACACAAAAAAAAAACAAACAAAAACCCCCTCCACTATTTAAAAAAAAACAAAACAAACCAAAACAAAACAAAAAAAAACCCATATAAAACCACCAAACAGCCCCACATATTCGTTCCTCATAATTTCAAATCAGAGTTGCTGGAAGTAGAAGACAAAAAAAGAGCTTTTAGCATCTTTGCACTATCAGGCTTTCTTGGCTCAACACATGGAGCTAGGCCCTCTCCCTCTCTCAGCACTGAATCCCAGCAGTGCTAAATGTTCCAAAAATCAGATTTTTATCCTGAATTACACCTGGGCAGAGCCAGCTTTTGCTGCTGCAGGCTGTCTGTAGCTGTAGACCATCTCTGAATTCTTTGTGGAGAGTTATTTCCAGGTTCAAGGCTGGCTCCACAGACCTTTCTCAACATTAGGACTTGAAAGAGGTTTGCAGGGATTCACAGGGACTCCTTTGCAGTTCTAGGAGATGCAACTCACCTTCAGTCTTGCCATAAGATTAGGCCAAGTGGATTTTTGCCCAGGCAGCCTCATTTCTCCTGATTCAGTATCATGATTGTGAGTCTCGCACAGCTCAAGTGAAAGTGGACTTTTCAGACTACAGAAAGCCCTACATGATTTCCTCTGACCCTTGCTCAGAGCCTGATTCTGGTTTCAAAGACCCATCCTGGCAAGCTCCTGCTTGGCAGCGCCCACTGTCCCAGGAGGGCACACACGGGTGCCGGGAGGGCCCAGGGCGCTCCTCATTGGGCACTTGCAGCAGTGATTCTGCAGAGGGACAGAAATAGCTGCTGTGCTGCAGCCTGGAGCCAGTGCCACCCCAGCAGCAGCCCTGGGTGCAAGGGGTGTTCCCTGGTGGCAGGAAGGCCAGGCAAGTGCCTGGGGAGCCAGCAGTGGGGGGGGAACCTTACCTGTGTGTTTGATCCCCATCTGCTCCAGCTGATTGCTGCCTGTGAAGCCAAGCAAGTTTTTGATATCCTCTCTGCTTCAGCTCTGCTTCTGGAGAGCAAAGATAAGTGCAGTCTATCCACATGTGAGAAGCCAGGGGAGAACCTCAGATGAATGAGGTGCACATTCAGGTCTGGTTTGTGGCTGATTGGCATCGGTTTGAAGGGCTTTTAACATGTGCAGTTTATTTCTCAGCATATATTTTATTCCACTGCCTTTCTAGGGAGGAAAAAGAAGCATGGGGCAATGTGATGGGAAGGAGCAAGGGACAGCCTCTGAAAAATAGAATAAGCCACTGATAAACACAGATAGACACCCTGGTAAACAGACAGAGCAGAAGGCTCCTGCTCCTGACAGTCTCCCTGGCGTATAGCAGTTTCCTTGTAGGAGCACTGACACTCACTGCAGGGCACATGTGAAACGAGCTGGAAGAAGGCAGAGGCTGGAGCAGGGAGGAAACGATGCTTAGGCACCAATGGCATTGCCACTCAATTATGTTCTGGCTGGGCAGAGAGCTGGGATAGGACCTCCTTTCAAAAAAAAAAATTCAAACAGCTCAAAAAATCTCTGGTGCACCTTTTCCTTTCTCAACATCTTGGAATTTCAAGTCCTAAAAAGTTTTCTAGGTCCCATAATGGGCAAAAGTTCTGATTGAGTCATGGCATTACTTTTTCAAAATAAATGGGCTGGGAGGGCAAAGAGGGAGCCCATTAAAAAACAGCCCTTCCTCTGACACCACAAGGCCTTTGTCCTAGAGTTCTTTATGAGGTTCCTTCCTCTGACACCACAAGGCCTTTGTCCTAGAGTTCTTTATGAGGTTTTAGCCTTCAGAGCAGTTATGTCACATTGCTAAACCCCTGAGGACATGTTTACTGATGCTGGGGTGAAGGGTGCTGCACCTGCCACCAAGGCCAGGGCTGAGAATGATTTTTTCTTATTAGTTGCAGTTCCAGCTGCAGATGGAGACAAGTATGTGAGACCAGCCTACAAACCCAACGTTTAGTCACGTTGATATATGCCAGAGGGCATCAGGATTTTGGTGGGTCTTTGACCAGACCAGTCAAGTCATACAGTTGTTCAGTGGTGTTATCAAAACTTGGAAGGGAGAAGACAGAGCATCATTTATGAAGGTCTGAGGTGTTGAAAGTATTGGAGTGGGAGGGCTTAGACAGCAAGAACAGGAACAAGAGTTGAGGGGCATGTTGGAATGAGGGTAGGCTAAATTTTTAGGATGGGTGAAGGGCGTTGGTGCTAGCTCTTGCCACAAGGTAGAGAAGACAGGAGGAGATTCTTGCTTGTCAGCCAGGGACCCCAGGAGGAGTTTAAGCTGTCTCTCATGTGGGTCATTTAGCAGCTTAGCCAAAAACAGATCAAGAGCAGCCCTGACGAGGACTGGATGGTGCTGGTGCATGAGAGGTAATATGCACTCCCAGCCCAGAAAGCCAGTTGTATCCTGGGCTGCATCCAAAGCAGCAGGGCCAGGGAGGGGGTTCTGCCCCTCTGCTCTGCTCTGCTGAGACCCACCTGCAGGGCTGCATCCAGCTCTGGGTGCCAGCACAGGAAGGACAAGGACCTGCTGGAGTGAGTCCAGTGGAGGGCCACAAGGATGATTAGAGGGATAAGAGCACCTTTGCTCTGAGGAAAGGCTGAGAGAACTGGGATTATTCATCCTGGAAAAGAGAAGGCTTTGAGGCAACCTAATGGTGGCCTTCCAGCACCTGAAGGGAGCCTCCAAGAAAGATGAGAGGCACTTTTTACAAGAGCACAGAGTGACAGGACAAGGGCAAATGGATTCAAACTGAAAGAGAGTAGGTTTAGAGTAGATGTTAGGAGGAAGTTGCTTGTTATGAGGGTGGTGAGGCACTGGAACAAGTTGCCCAGAGAACTTCTGGATGTCCCACCCCTGTTCAAGGCGTTCAAGGCCAGACTGGAACTCTGAGCAACTTGGTCTAGTGAAAGGTGCCCCTTTCCACAGCAGGAAGGTTGGAACTAGATGATCCTTAAGGTCCCTTCCAACCCATGCCATTCTGTGGATCTATAGGAGACCTGCATGGGTGGGTGAATGCTGTGCAGGCTGTGGTGTGCTTGGTGCATTTGATAGGGTCTTGCCAGTGTGCAGCACACAGTGTGGCTGAGCCTGTCCTGTACAGGGCCTGGCTGTGGCAAGGCAGGGAGGCAGTGCAGCAGCCCATTTCTGAACTGAAGCTGGGTCATTAATCAAGGCTTGAGGGTTGGTTGCTCTGCTCCTAGATTTAACCCTTCTGAATCATTCTGGTTCACTGCAAAACTGGTTGATGATGTGATTTTTTTTTCAGTTTATTAATAAGGAGGTGTTTTTTTAATGGTGCAAAGCTCTAGATTCTAAGTAAAAACCCAGCAGGGCTGGCCTCCTTCTGGGAATCTGCAGGTTCTCCAAAGGCACGAGCTCCTAGAAATTCAGAAAATGGCCCTGTTTGGTTTTCCCAGTGTGTTTTTACTCTATAAGAAACAGAAATAAAACAGCCCCAAAGAGCAAAATGAAATACTGTAACTGAGTATCCTTTGCCCTATTTTCAGTG
Source organism: Hylia prasina (assembly GCA_013397195.1). Classification (NCBI taxonomy): domain Eukaryota; kingdom Metazoa; phylum Chordata; class Aves; order Passeriformes; family Sylviidae; genus Hylia; species Hylia prasina. The sequence continues at coordinate 1,597,602 of VYXD01010236.1, forward strand.
CTACAGAAGGGAACTGTGAGTCCCATCAAATGCACAGAGCCTTGGATAAAGATGCAGTATCTTGGCTCTGTGTAAATGATTGGATATGCAACTTTGATTTGGCTGTGGCAATTCATTGTGCTGCCCCTTATCTTGGTCACAAGAAGCCCGTGACCAGTGCCAAAGCACCCCAGCTCCAGCTTCTTTTGTTCATATATAATAATTGTATCTGCAGTGTGCAGAGCAGGCTCGTTTCAGGCTGGCAGCTGCACAGCGTTGTTTGCAGCTCATTAATTTCCTACAGATTGCTGCCTTGCTGCTTTGGATGTAGTGCAGCTCCAGTGGCTGGGCTGAGTGCTGTCCTGCAGAGCTGAAAGCACTGTCTGCGTGGGTGTGTGGGAAGAGCAGGGTGAGGGAGGGGACAGAGGGACTTGCGAGGCTGGCATCCAGAGGCGTTTGTGATGGGAAAGTTGGCTTTGCTCTCCAGCCTTTTTGATGTGCTTGAAGCACTGAAATCTGGGGCTGCTGTCACATGCAAGAGCCAGAAAGGAGTGGGGTGTTGAGGTATGCCAGGTTCCATGCTGGGAACTGGGGGTCTATCCTGACCTTTCCTGGAAAGCTGAATTTCATTGCCATTGTTGTCCCAAAACAGGTTCTTTCACCTGGTGTGCAAGAGGCTGATCCACACACAGTCAAGGTATTTGCCTGATTTACAGTTCTGTGCAGAAAGGTGTGCTGGATGACAAATCCACAAAGTTAGCACAAGGACTATCAAAACCTTTCACTATTTATATGTTTTAGCAAACAATGGCATTAATGTTCATTGGCTACAAGTTCTGTGCTCTTATTAATTAGTAATCTATCATCTATTGGTTAAATTATTTCAGTCCACTGCTCTACCAGCTTTTCATCCCTTCTCATGCTAATTAGTCCACATGCTCAGTCTTTCTCTTCATTTGAGTCCGTCTGTTTCCTGAGTTGGTACTTCATGACTGATGGTCACAATCTCCTCTTGTCAAAATGATCTTCTGCCCAGTCAGAGCCAATTTCAGCACAGTTGCTGAGTTGGCTTTATTAGTTTCTTTCTTATCTTGGGATTTCTGCTAAATGTCCTTGTGGCCTGGAAATCCTGCATTCTTTGTGTCCACTATCAGTAGTACATGCTTCTCCCCAAGCTTTGTTCACCTCCCCTGGGTCTGAGATCACTGAGGCGCATCAAGCCCTAAACTTCTATCAACCTGTAATTTATCTTTCTAACACCTGGACATCAGCAGTGTAGTGATTGTAGGACAGTGAATCTTGAACAGCCCTATAAGGATGAGCCCTTAGTCTCACCTTGTCTCTGCTGGGAAGAGCAATGTAGTAGGTATGAATCTGCACATCTATCTGTGCCTGCAGCTGGTGTCAGCCCAGGGAATGTGGATGTGCCTGGCAGGCAGAGATCAAGGACCTGTAATCCTTGCCTCTAGTCTACGCTCACTCCCACCACAGCCTGGCTCCTGTGCTGGGATGTTTGTCCCATGTGCCAGCATGTCCCTGCCCATGCTCCTGGGTAAACTTGAGCAGCTCTGTCCCCAGTTGCATCTCCCTGTCTGCCTCTGCTGTTGGCAGCAGAGACAATGCCACCCTAGCTATGGCAGGAGCTGAGTGTGGAGTCAATATGAACTTGTGAAGCAGCATGGCCGCAGCAGGACGTTCATGGAGTTCCCAGAGTTCTGTTTTTGGCAAGCTCAGGACTCTCCCAAAGGAGCAGTGCTTGAAGGCCAGCCCCTTACGTCTCTTCAAACCTGCCATGACAAAGCACTGAGCAATGCATGGCAGGGTCATGCCATCAGGCAATGCCAGGGGCTCATTTCAGCTAACAAGCTTCAGCAGTTTTTGCCCTAGGAGGGATTTAAAGTCTTCCCAGACTGCTGAGGGTTGTTTTGAATCTAGCATTTCTCATTCCTCAACTTCCTCTCCCCCTCCGTCCCCACCTTCTTGTCCTCACCAGCATCTCCATGGCAACCCTGTTGCTGAAGAATAGAGAAGACATCTAAATATAGCTTCCAAATCTACATGCCTTCAGCAAAAAGTCTAAAAACAAGGGTGACAGCTTGAAGCACTGATCTGCCAATACCAGCCAATGACAAGTGTCTGTCTTGCAGGTGGGATTCAGGAACACTGTGGTGGGACAGGGTCATTTCCAGCTGAATCCCTGTTTTGTGTTTGCTCAGGACATCTCAAGAGGCTTTGAGGTAGTCTAGTGTATCCTGTCCTGTCCAGGACACTCTCAGTCTTGCACTCTGTCAAGCTTTGGAGCCATTCTCTAGAGCAAACAAGAGATCTCTAGCACTTGGTTTTTTGGCCATTGATATCCATGATGCCTTTTGATATCATAGGCATTTACTGTGATGCATCAGACTCAGATGGAAGCAGTATTCAAAGACCTATAGTAAGGAATAGATGTCCTTCTTTCCTTCCTGCCTTCCTTCCTGCTCTTCTCCTCTTCCTCCTTCCATCCTTCCCTATGTCCATCCCTTCGTTCCTCCCTTCCTCTCTCCCCACAGTATGGTTGTGGTTGATGTTTTGCTCCTTTTGAAATTCCTTTCTAAGAAAAAAAGGGCACAGAATCTCGTCAGTGAAGCTGTTCCATTGGGAATCCTCCCAAGGTAGGGTGGGGAGAAATGTGTGTGCCCAGGCCCCTGGCTCTGCTTTGCACTTACACCAGGCTGATACCCACCTCAGCTGTCTGGTTTCATGGGCTGCCAAGTTGAATTATTGCTTGTACAAGACATGTACTTATTGTACAGACCTCAACAAATAGCTCCACAGGCTGCTGAAATTTTGTCTGCTCTCCCCTGGCTCTGAAGCATCAAGTCTCATAGGGTCAGCAAGAAGAATCTGACTTGGAGCAGGCCAGACAAGGGCTCACATGTATCTGTACACACAGCTTCAATATTCGAACCCAAGCAGCTTCATTAAACTGAATAAAGAAGAGAAAACCTGTGGAGCTGGGCTGTTATGCTTGTACAGCCTAACTTAAATAGCTCAGCTGGTCAGCAACATGGACTCAGCTGAGCTGAGAGAAGGGGGTTTTAACAAACTCTGATTTTCCCTTTTTTGCAGAAATTCTTAAAAACAGACTGGCATCTGTCCTTGAAGAACCCTGTATATTAGAGCATTTTGTCATGTTTGAACAAAGTGAAATATAGAGTGCTTTGGATATCTTGTCTGGCAGGGCTGACTGCATTATGGAAGCTCATGTAGCATTTTTTGGTGCTTCAGGGCTTCCAAGGTGAGTGTGAGACTTGAGAGTGGAGTGAATTTGCCAATCACTAACTCCAGTGGTGATTCCCATGGCTGATACATGAATATGCCACACCTCTTGAGTTGCCCTGAATAGCATATTAGGCACTTAAAAATTTATTTGCATGGCATGGAAGTGCTTAATGGGCTCACTTGCAACTTAGCAGCTCTGAGTTTTCATTACTGGTACAGTTATTTTCACTGGTACAAAGTAGGTGTGAAACACTGTCGTGAATTTGGCAGCATTTCGTGTCTCTTATCAGTCTTGGGTGGCAGTGGGAAAGTGAGGGCTGGGCTGCTGTGCACACAACAGGCACAAATTGAAAAATGAAGATGACCAGAAAGACAAAGAAACCCCTTTAGTGTTGTCATCTGGAATGGAGAAATGATAACAGGCAATTTTATTTTTTTTTTAATTCGGATTTATTTTTTTAACAGCTATCACTATAATTCTTTTACTGGTAACACTTTAAAGTTTTCTTATACAAGCAAAGACTAAAAAATACAGCTCTTAGTCTTGGCTATGTCACTTTAATTATCATGTGTCAGCTACTAAAGCACTTTCAATAGTTCTAATTGAAGCATGAGCCAATTTGCTAATTAGCCAAGATTACGTGAGGAATACACAAAGGGAAGATGCCTTTCTGTGTCAATATTTCCTCCTTTATGCCTTAGGAGATCTGATGTGATGTGAACAAACTACACTGCTAACAGCCAGCCAGGCAGAGACCCTTAGCTCCTGGTGGTCCCACACAGTCCTGGGGGTGGGCATGAAGGGTCACACAAGGCTTTGGATTGGGGTCATTGTCTCCACCTCGGGATATCTGCATGGTGTCTTCTCCAGACCTTTTCCTCCCTGCCTGTGAGCTGCTCTAGCAGAGCTGGATGTTTCTGGCCCTGGCCCTGGCCCTGGCAGTTTAGGAGCAGGGATCCCTCGTGTGCTGCATGCATGGCAGGAATAGAGGCTTGCAGAAGGGCTCTGCGTCTCCTGGGCCAGTGGGGACTTTGCCTGTGTGGGAGGAACAACAGGGATGCAGGGAGGCACTCCAGGAAGCAGTGCCAGAATCTTCTTCCCCCTCCTGCTTTGTCAGTCTGGGTGAGCCTTACAAAGGACTTTCTAGGGGTAAAGAGTTGAAATATGGGGAAAGATCATCCAGAAAACCGTCTTTGTAATGTGGCTTCTAGAAAGCAGTTGGGCAACACCAACTTGTCAGGAATGGCTTGGTGGGAAAGGCTCTGCCCAGAGGCAGGCTGATAGTTGTTTGCAGACATATTTTCTGAGGTCTTTTAGTTCCCTCATGATGTAAATAGACTTTAGCAAGGAAGAGGAGGTGCCCTACAGAAGTGCACAGCTCTTTCAAATGGTAACGATGTCAGATGAAGCCAGATTAAGTTGATACTCATATGAATAATTGATACTTCCACCACCACTTCAAGCTCTCTCTGCTCTCTTCCCTCACCTTCTTTCTGGTTGCGTCGCTGCAGCGTCTTCCACGTTAGGACTTCAAAGCAAGTAGGGACTGTCCCCTATCAAGTAAGTATCATGGGCACTGCATGGATATAGAAACTAAAGTATGGAAGTACCAACTGACTTGCTTGTGTAGCTTCAGGTTTGTCAGGAGAAATACATAGGTCATATAGTGACTAGCACTGCAAAGAACCTTATTTTAATGATAAGATGATAGTTTCTTGCAATAATTTATCAGGTGATTTTGATTATTTAAACGATAGTTAGCGTCTGGTTATCCCATAAGCCAACTTGACAACAAAAGAGAAAATACAGGAGAGAAAAAACTCATTTTCTGGGTGTGGCTTCTGAGTATGTTACTTTATCACCAGCTAGATGGTAATGAAGCTGTTGGGGCTGTCCCCTATCTGCTTGCTACACAAAGTAGGATAACTCTTGCACCGCTGCTCTTCCAAGGTCCTCATGAACAACACAGCCAGTTTTTGGAAACCGGCCTGCCATGGCTTGTCTCCAGCTTCTGCACCAGCACCAGTTCTTGTGTAGCCCAAGCATCAGCAACGTGCACATCAGTAATCTGCTCAAAACTGTGTTCTGACAGTTCATCTATCCTGTTGACATCTGCTTGGTTAATTGGTACCAACATCTCATCTGACTTTAGAGGCACCTTCAGTTCTGACCTTTCTGCTAGAACAAACTGTCACTGTTGCCAGTGGCTGCAGCTGGATGCTTGAAAACCTGTTCCCCCTCCATAATCTCCATGGTAATCAAAAAAATCTTCTTTCATAAATATGATCTTAAGACCAAAGTGCAACCTGCCTGTCTTGGTCATAATCTGGATTGGTTCTTAAATTACCGTGATCTTCTCTTGAAATTAAGATCACTCAGCATCTCCTTGGTGAGTTTAGTGAATCTGCTTTTGGATCTAATGATTCTGCCCTTCAACACTTCCTGTCTTTTTCTGTGCTATGTCACAACATAATTCTTTACTTCAAAATTGCTCAGTTTGTTACTCTGGGTTATTCGATGCGCAACTTCATATGACCATGGGCATCAAATCAGGCTTCTTATGCTGGCTTCTTCACCTTTCCTGTGAGCACTGTCACATTGCTGTGTTAAATATCCACCTCCCAGTGAATTGGGCAAAGACAGTTCCCCACTATTTATAACGTTATTTAATCCCTTCTGGTCTGCCTCAAGCACACAGCATTGCCACCAGTCAAAGCAGGTGATTGTCCTGCTCTGCTCTGCACTGGGTGGTATCACCTCGAGTCCTGTGTGCAGTTTTGGGCACCACAATATAAAAAGGGTATTAAGCAATTAGAGAATGTCTGAAGGAGGGCCATGAGGATGGTGAAGGGTCTGGAGGGGAAGCCAGCTGAGGAGTGCCTGAGGTCACTTGGTCTGTTCAGCCTGCAGGAGACTGAGGGGAGATCTCATTGTGGTCTTCAGCATCCTCATGAGGGGAAGTGTCAGGTACTGATCTCTTCACTGTTGTGATCAGTGGCAGGACTTGAGAAAAAACATGAAACTGAGTCAGGGGAGGTTTAGGTTGGATATCAGGAAAAAGTTTTTCACCCAGAGGGTGTCTGAGCACTGCAGGAGGATCCCCAGGGAAGTGGTCACAGCACCAATCCTGACAGAGTTCAAGAAGCATTTGGACAATGCTCTCAGGCACATGGTGTGGTTGTTGGGGTATCCTGTCTAGGGCCAGGAATTGGACTCGATGAGCCTGGTGGGTCCCTTCCAACTCAGCATATTCTGTGATTCTATGACTGCTCTATGAGGTCTTCTAGCATAGTAGCTATGATAGGCCTAGCTACAGATAGGTCCTATCTGTAGCTTCACAGTGAAATCCCAACCAGATTCCACCAGAAATCCCCCAGACCAGAGTTCTGGGAAAGAATCAGACTGGTATACCACGTTTTGAGCTTCATGCTGCAGCAACCTGCATCCACAGCAAATTAGATAAAGATTTGGGTATATCAAGATGTGTCAAGAACACAGTGGCTTGACCAAGATGTATGTACTAATGATTCACATTAATGAGTTACTGAACATCTCCTGGTACATCTCACTGCCCCAGGGATGTTTACCTTGCTGTCCTGGCTGCTTTTCATCCTGGCTAATAGCGTCCCACCAGGGACTCTAAACTGTGCCCTTTCACAGCCCTGCCTGTTTCAGTGGTATACACTATGTGACATCTCCTGACTTGCATTGTTTTTACAGTTGTTTTACATTCCAAAGTCATGCAGACCCACACAGACACATCCTCTTAACCTTCTCAGCAATAATTCCTGCAAATGAGAGTGTCCACACAAAGAGATACTCAGTATTTTCTAGCACATTAATCAAATAACCATTCAGTTGTTGCCTTATGTGTTGGAAGTGGACGTGTTGTCAAATAAAATGATTTTATAGATTATCCTCTGTACTTCCCAGATAGGGAATTTAGCAACATCATGTGCACAAAGGCCTTTAGGAGAAGATCGATGTCTATTCATTTCATCTTCTGTTGCTTACTCAGGGAAATCTCATTCTTAATGTTGCTCCCCAGAGGAGCTTTTCCATCCCTGACTTTTAAAACCAGTGATTATTTCTAAGTGTATGTTGAAAGCAGAGCCTGGACTGCATTCATCTGAAGGCTATTGGGTGGCAGCTTGCAATGATCTCAGAGAAAAAGAAGCAAATGAGCAGCTATCCTGACTTCTGTATGGCCACTCCCACTCCCTGGGAGCGCTGGCTTTTGGCTTGCCCTGCTGTGTCACAGGCCAAATTGAAAGCATTGCTCACCCTGCTGAAAGCTGCACTGAGCCCTGAATTAGAGAGCCCTTCCCATCACTGTGCTCATGCAGGTGCTGTGGCTTGGTGCTGGTAGTGGGGCTTTGCATTTTGCAGAGTGGCTCCTTGCTGCCAGGAGAGGCTTTTAGATGGTTTCTGTTGTTCTCTGCTTTTGAGCTTTCTGAGGTGTGTCTTGGCCCCAGTCAAACTGTCAGAGAGAATGGGGAAGGCTGGAAAGTGTCCTTTCCCCATGTGAAGTGGCCAGAGGCTGGGGAATGGAAGCTGCTCAGCTGAGCAAGGTAGGCTTCAGATTCCTTGCTTCCCATCATGGTGAGCATGCCCATGAGGGCTGCTGCATGGCCTGCCCCTCTCGTGCCCGCCTTTGCCTCCATTAATTTCAAGAAGCTGTCATGATGTTCTTGCAGCAAAATGTTCCCAAGCCTCCCGCTCCCACGTGCTCTCTGCCTCTCGGTGTCCTTCTGTCACATCTCTCACATTAACGTGACGTCTTCCCGGGGCAGTGTTACACTCCAGCCCTTCTCTCCATCCATCTCCTCCACTCTCCATGCCTTCCAATGAGGCAGCTCTCAGTGTGGCTGTAGGTGAGAGATGAGATTGTGTGGGAGCAATCTGTGTTTTGGCCTCCAGACAATTTGTGACAGCTCAGGATGCAGCTGTATTTATCGTTGCTTTCATAGGCCTGGAGATGAGCGAAATGTTCACAGAGGTAGGGAAGCTGCAGAGCAGGGAAAGGGCATCCCTTGCCAGCCACGGTGGGCTGGGAGGGGTGGCCTGATGGGCCACCACAACCCCCCCTCCATCAGCACTGACCTTTCTGTGGTGACAGTCACAGGAGCAGCCAGCTGAGAGAAGGGCACTTCCCCTCAAGGGAGCAAACCCAGCACTGTGCCCCCATCTGTGCAGGCTGCAGAGTGGCCTGGGAGCAGGAATGCTGCTCTTCCCTTTGCCACAAAATCCCAGGGAAAGGTTAACTGCTCCCATTATATGGCACTGGGTCTGTGAGCTCTCGCCCACCTCCCCATGTCGCTGCACAGTCCTTGCCAACTTCTGCCCTGCTCTTTTCTGCCTTGCACAGGGAGGTCTGGCAACACACTGACTCTGGAGCAAGAGCTGCAGTTTGGCTTCCATCATCCCCATCCTGCCCCACCTGGGTCCCCAAGCATCACTCCGGGCTCCTGCTGTGTCCCCAAGGCTTTAATGGGGTGGAGGACCTGCTGGGCACTCAGCACCTCTCAGCAAAGCTGGAGAGGTCGGGCACCACCTCCTTTGGCATTCAGTCAGATGGAGAGGGGGTTGCAAAGCCCAGCCTGTGTCCATGGGCGGCATCTGTGGCTTTGGCCTGTTGCTTTGATCTGTCCTTCACCTGTTGTTTCAGAGCTGGGTAAAAGGTTCTTTTCTCCTTAAAAGCTTGTAGCCAAGGAGGAGACCAGGAAGTTACTGGATTGGTCACCAAATTCTGTTCAAATTATGTGCTTGGAAGAGCCACATGATGCTGGAGTGTGTGGTAATGGTCCAGTTTGCAGCAGAGCTGAGTTGGTCTAGGAGCCTAGAAGGTTTGTGTTCCTCACTGGAGGGGATCTGCTTTTGTGAAGCCAGCACTTTGCCACGCTAGCCTCTAGGGATCCCCAGCAACCTTTCTCTTTCTTGAACTGTTTTATTAATATTAAAAAAAAAGACTACTCTAAGGAAGTCAGCTCTGTGGAACTGCTTGATAGGGCATATAGAGCTCCTTGTACTTAACAAAATGTGCATACAGTGGGAGGAAGGGAGGAAGGGAGGAAGNAACCCAAATGGTTTGCATGCATAATATTAACTATAGAAAGCCTTATAATAGCTTTGTTGCAGTACCTAAGATGACACCCAGGAAACAGGGTCTGTGGTGTTTTTTCCTAAATTTTTGCAGACAAGCAATACTGAGTATTTTGAAGCTCCTAGAATGGAAAAACCATGAGCAATGGTACTTATAAAAGGATTTTTAAATGCAACCCACGTCCAGGAAGCACTGGCTGCTTTTGAAAACCCACCTTCTGTTTTGTAGTAATGAGTAAGGAAAAGATCAGAGCTATGAATCAGCTGTGGGTTTAACTCAGCAAATTGAACAAGCTTGGCAAAGTATCAGGGGCCCAGATAACATCTGGTTCAAAAGCCAAATTCAACATCTACAACAAAAAAATCATCATGATGAAGTCCTAGCAGAGCAGCAACATTTACACCAGAGATAGACCTTTTAATATCTTTCAGGCTGGATTAGCAGAGATTGCAGGAGTCTAGAGAAGGGAAAGGAGGCTTGCTGGCATTGGTGCAGCATATGGGTAGAGCAGGCACTGGCAAAAATAAAGCTGATTTAGCTCAAAAAGAAGAATTGGAGGTGATTTTTCTTGCTTATTCCTGCATTGATGGATAGGCAGAAATTGTCCAAACTGTACTCCTACCCCTGTGCCATCATTTAAAAGAGAAGGGGACCACGATCAAGACCAGAGTCAGCACAGGGAACAGGATTTCCACAGCTGGAGTGCAGGAGCAATTATAACTTGAGGGTCAAATAGTAGGATGACCAAGTAATTTTGTGGTCATTAATGATATCAGTAGGAATGCAAGCTGCAGTGATGATTCTCGTATTCTGTGCGGAAATGGTGATTTTCCAGAGGCTGCTGGCTGTGGCAGCATCCCCAGGGTGGAGATCACAGCATCCCCAGGGTGCAGGGCTGGACTGCTTGTTCTCTGAAGTGCTGTGAGATCAAAGATACAGGGTAGATATTTAATGCCAAAGGCTACAGGCTGAGACACATAGATATTTGAATTTGGGTCTATCTTTCCAGATTGCCAGTGACTGTGATTGCCAGTCCTGCTTTTCTCTTCCTTCCCATTACCAGTCAAGACTGATTGTGCACAACATGCCCCCAGGCCTGATCTGACTGCTGAGGATGGACAGGAAGAAAGAGGAGGTTGTTGCTGCAGGGCCATGTGTGGGTACAGAGCTGTGGGAAGCAGAGGGGCAACTTGCATGGTGGCTCTTGGGAGAATTGTTTTGAGGTAAGGGAAACACTTCTTATGTGGAACCAACTTCTGGTTTAAAAAATGCAGTTCCAGCTTGGGTTTGGGGTCAACTAGAGGTCCAGGAGCCCCAAGATGGCAAGTGGATACCCATTCAGAGGAGTTACATGTGCAGACAATGTTGTATTTAAGAGGGTGTTATACCAGCCTGGAACCAAAGCACCAATCTCTTCAGTCATGAGCAAGGGATAGGACTGCATAAACCTTTGCTGCCACTGGGAGAATGAAGGGAGTGCAGGGGTCATTTTGAGCTTGCAACAGTCAGTGCAGCCTGGCTGTAAGGAGGCAGTGGGTTGGCAGAGTCTTTGATTTGTTTCTCTTGTTTTCTTTGGGTGTGAAAGTCGTGGGACAGTAACCTCTGCATAAGGCATGTATTTGCTGTGAAGGAAACCACGGCACAGTGAGCTCTTCTTTTCCTACAAAATGGTACAAGAACCTATAAGAAACTTGCTAAAGGAGAGACAGGATTTGCTGCTCAGCTGCTCCAGCAGCCAGCACTTCTCAGAGCAGGCCAATGAAGCTGAGGCAGCAGCATGGTGCCAGTGGGGTGTGTGTGCTTGTGTGCCTGCTGCTGTACGTGTGTGTGTGTGTGCACAGGGGTAACAGGATGAGGGAAACCTGCTTCTCTGCTGGCCAGCAGACCTCACTGCCCACAGGCTGAGCCCTGATCCAGTTTGCTGGGGGATTGTTTTTCTCTAAATTCACTTTGTAGTTTGGCCTGCCATTCTGCCTTTGGGTTAAACAAAAAAGTTGGCAGTGCCACTTGTGGAAGGGGGGCTTTAGCCTTTCTCAAAGGGTCATGTTGAGTTTTGTTCAGTGGGTGAGAAAACTTTGACTCTCTAATGTACCCATTTAACTCCGTTCTTCCTTGACTTTTGCTTCTCTGTTCCCCTCTCCCCTTTATGACCCTTATTATTTTTCCGTCCACAGCAAAACAGTTCACATCAAGGTAATTGATGATGAGGAGTATGAAAAAACCAAGAATTTCTTCATTGAGCTGATGAGCCCCCGCATGGTGGATATGAGTTTACAGAAAGGTGTAGTACTGGCCCTGCAGACTAACATTAACGTTCTTTCCTCCTCTCTTCCATCTCCTTCCTCCTCTTCTCTTCCTCTGATGTCTCTCTGTCTCCAACTGCGCTGCCCTAAACACTGCTGTGCGCGCACACTGTGTCACATGGTACCCATGGGGTGGCATGGGGAGTGGTGCTGGGGCTGCTGAGAGGCAAAGTGGTGAGGGGAGGAGAGAGACAAGGATGGAGAGCAGTCCTGCTTGTCCACATTTCTGTTGTGACTCGAGGGGAACCTTCTGCCCCCCCACTGGAGGGCCCAAGCAAATTTTGTAGTGTCAGTGGGAAGATGCTGGCTCGAAACACATCCAGCATCTCAGGAGATCGTTACTCAACCCTGCTCCTATGGGTTGTTTCCAGTCAGACCCGTGTTAGAAAAACACAGGAACTGAGGCCTGGCAGAGAAGCAACTCGGTGACTTTTGAGAAGCAGTGGGCAAAGGCTGTGCAACCCCTGGTCTGGTTGTCACAGAGCAACTCTGGGAGCAGGAGCTGAGGGCAAGGAAGAGCTAGTGTCCACTTTGGTTTGCCTGGGGGCTCACAGCAGCTGTGTACATTGCAGGAGTACTGGAGGAAGCCTGATGAGCTGGCTTCAGGGGGAAGAGGCTAGACCTGTTCCAGTGCCCAGGGCATTTCCTTTTGAGCCTTGGAGGCATTCTCCCATTGTGTCCCCTGTGTGGTCCCAGCAAGGCTATCCATCTCCTGGGAAGGCTGAGTCCTCATTTGAGGAACAGGACAGGAGGATGAGGTAGAGAAAGCAATATGATGTGCCATTTTAAAAACGGGAGTTAGAACCATCAGCCTCCTTAGCAGCTGGTGGAGCTGTAGCCACTGGCAGAGACTTCCCTCGCTCCACTGGGGAATGTATCTCTCTCTTCTCCTCAGGTTCCCAGCCCAGAGTCCTTGCAGTTTTATTATTAATCATGAGGGTATTATTACTGTATATATTATTAATGGTAAGACAAAATTGGTCTTCCAGCTAAAACACAGTGGGTAGCTGAGGGTGATGGTCCCTGGTGCTTTTCGGGCCACTGATACCCTTTCCATTACCATCTGACACTGAAAACAAATGCGCTGCAGAAGTCGCCTTCCACTAACCATCAGCAAGGTCCTCCTCCCACTCTTCCCTCCCTCCTCACTCCCTTGCCAGCCCCCTGTGCCCCAGCCTCCGCTCCCAAGGAGCCGCTGCAGGATGCTGTGTCCGACAGGCAGGCCAGCGCACACCGCCCCAGTGGGAAGGGGCCGCGTGCCAGGAGCCCACGCCGCCGCCGCTGCCGCCGCTGCCGCCGCGCCTCCAGCCAGCTGACCCGCTGTACACGGTTGTCTCTCTTGTTGTCCCTACAGGAAGACCATAAGGGTTAAGATAGTAGATGAGGAGGAATACGAAAGGCAGGAGAATTTCTTCATTGCCCTTGGTGAACCGCAATGGATGGAACGTGGAATATCAGGTGTGAGATTCTTTATGAAAAAAAATGCAAAAAAGAAAAAAATCAGAAACAAGTATCCAAACCCCAAATCCAGAAAATGTAACCTTCTTTCTCCTCCTTACCCTTCCTCCTTTTCTCCTCCTCCTGTAGAGGGATCGACTTTGACTCTTTGCCCTCCTGTATTCTTGCTCTTATCCTGTTTCCGTGTCATCTCTGCCTTTAAGAGCCTAGCTTACTTCTGATCCTCCTTTTGTGCAACGCTTGAGTCTTGGAGGCTGTGTTATTTTGATTGAGTTTCCTTGTCTTGATCTGTTTTTTGTTCTGAGCACACCTTTGCTGTTCTCCCTGCTCCTGCTTCTTTGCCAGGACCTTGGGGAATGCAAAAGGCAAGAGAAGGGTGTAATGCATGGCTGCCCCCTTCAGCTCCTCCTGTACTCCCCCTGTCCTTCCCTCTGTTGTTGCCTCCAGTGGCACTGCTTTAGTGCTCTTAGGTCCCTATGAAGTGTGATGAAAAGTCCATAGGAGAAGAGAGAAGGTGTGAAGTAACTTGGCTTGCTTTTTTTTTGAAATGGTTCTTCATATCTTCCATTTGAAAACCCCTTTAATGTGTCACAGACGATCCCAGTCTGTCATGCAGAGGGTGTGAAGGTCTACTGAGATCCTACCTCATCAGCAGTGAGACCCAGGATCTCCCCAGCAGACCAGGATTCATAGCTGGAATAAACCCAGACTTACGGTTGTGTCTTGCCCACATCTATCTTTGTCCTCGTCCTGTACATGTTTGACCCCTCTCTCACAGAGTCTTGCCACTGGCTTCACTAGCTTTGGGGTGGCCTGGGAGGGCCAAGATTTAAACAGAAGCACTTTACAAAAGGGAATTCAAATCCACCTTCTGGGTGCCTGTTACAGAGTAGAGCCAGATGTGTGTGCCCACAGGCTTATTTCTGCTCTCAGTTGCTGCTGTTGGTGATGGGACACCTGGCCACTGCCCATGCACTGCACAGCACAGCTTTCCCTTGCTGAAGTGTCTTCTCTTTCTTACCTCACCAGCACAGCAGCTTCCCTCTGGCCAGTCCAGGCTCCCATACACTGCTCCGTAGGATGTTCAGGATAGACACGGGCTACGTTAGCATGTCAGTATCGTACAGCATCCATAGACTTGTAAAATGTAAACCCATATTTTAATACTGTCAGACTGCCTCCTGCAGCCCACAGGCAATGAGGGATATCAGGTTTCACTTTGTCAAGCACAGGCCCTCAGTTTTCACCGAAGTCCAACTGCCCTTGAGCAGAAGCAGTGATCAACCTTGCCATATCGCATGGGAGTATGTCCCAGCAATCAACTGCCCTCCAGGCTGAAGATGTGAGCATGGCTTCTAGGTAGAAGTTGTCTGGCCTCAGCTTGTAGCCACTAGTTATTTTACTGCTTTTTTCCATCATATAAAAGAAGTATATAATGCCACAGCTTCCATGTAGGTATCTGTTCACTACACCCACAGAATGCTCAGATTTCTTCTTGGGTGCTGTGAAGGCCAAATGTTCAGTCACGGATCGAAGCCTTCAGTCCTAGAACCACACTGGGGTCTCCTCTCCACATGTGTCCTTTCCCATCTGTGGGTCTTCCATCTCCATCTCAGCAGGTCCAGGAGGAAAATCACAGGCCCCTGGCTTTCTCCTGCTTATGCACTTGGCAGCTTGGAGCAACACAGTGAATTTTTTCTCAGCTGTCTGGTCTCTGCGAATCCTGCATCCTTTTCTAAACAATGAGCAGAATCAGAATACAGAGTCAGAAATGGGCTGTTTTTATGAAGTCCCACATTTCTTTTTCCTACACAGGTCACGGCGCACCTGGCTGAATAAGAACAAGTGTTTGAAAAAAATCCAAATGGCCCCTGAAGTGGACCAATTGTAAAATGTCCTCATTATTACTAGGACTACAGAGACAGTTTGCTGTATCATATGCCTCTTATTTACATCTGTATCCGCTCTAGTCAGTGTGATTGATTCGCAAGAGGTAGAGAAGAGGTGAGAGCTGGACTAAATTGATCTGCAGCACAGAGCCTGCAGGCCAGGAGGTGAGGGCACACCCTTGGACAGACCCTCTTTTGCCTGGAGGAAGTAAAGGACCATGCCAGGGAGGAGATGCAGGGCCCGGGTTGGCCTTACTAGAGAAAAGTCAGAGTGAGAGCACCATGGTTTTAAAATCTAAGAGGCAGGAGATTAAACTGCATTTGTAAGTGTTGCTGGCACAAGGTGGCACAGTCGCTACACTGAATCCAGGGCATCTGGAAAGATCCCTAGCTCCGTAGTGCTGCACTTTGCGGCATCTCCGATGAGCCTACCTTGTGCCTGGCGTGAAGAGTAAGGAGCTACGTGAGGCTTTCCCACAGAGACGATTGGGAGTGATCAAGAGCAGATGCTGTGGCCAGCAGCTTCACAGAATTCATGCATGAGCAGCTGGCTCCCAGCGGAGGGGAGGCAGCCTGGGCCATGCACAGGCTTGCATATGCTGGGGCATCGTGCGACGTTCTGTGCGGCTTTGGGAGGGGATGCTCGTGCTGACTCCAGCACACGTGTTCCTGCCAGCACCACGCAGGTGCTGCCATCGCCCCGTGCCCACAGACAGGGAAAATCCCATACCACAGTCACCTGGCTGGGACTTGGCTGGGTTTTGTTGTGGTGATGGGTGTACCCCCACATGATTCACATGGCAAGGGCAAAGCACAGCTGTTGCCTCTCTTTGAGGGCCCAGGCCCAGTAGCTTTTGAGGTAGAGTCTCTCTGGGTTTTGGCATTTGTTCCCAGTGCTGCAAAACAGTGTGTCTTCTTTTTGTTGTTACTGCTCACTTAGCTGTGTCACTCTGAGGCTGTGCCTCAGTGCTGTAGGAGGATTGATGCTCTCAGCTATTTGCAGCATCTTCAAAACCTCTCCTGGCTCCTCTGGAAGCAGGATGGCATTGGGTACCTCAGATGAATGGCAGTCATGGAAGTAATCTGCAATCCAGATCATGCAGAGACAGCCAGTTATGCCTGCACTACCATGGCTTTGTGCTGAGGGTCTGCACCCAGCCCAGGACTTCTCCATGCAGAGGGCAGCTACTAGCTTACCTTAGGGATACAAACTAGGTGGCAGTGATGAAATCAGAGGTGAAGTGTTCCCTGAAGTGATGGCAGAACTGATGACCGGGAGAAGTAGTATGTGCTTTTCAAAGCAGATTTGGGCAGAGTTTGAGGGGTTTATTTTGGGGTGCAGAACTTAGTCCAGAGCATGGTGCCACTCACACCCCGTGTGCTGTCCCTGAGAGTACCCACACTACTGCAGGCTGTGGTGGCAGTGGTTCCTGACAGACATGCAGTGGAGGAGGATGGCAAGTGGGAGCAGGGCTTGCTACCACATGTTGGATCTGCATTATTGTCTGTGCTGTCCTTTACACTTGCCAGTACAAAGCAGTCACCTCCAGTCAAAGGAACTTCTCCATGGCCCTGATCAGAGCTGTGGGGCACAGGGGTATCCAGGAGGGTCTCTGTGAGGCCAGAACTCAGCATGAAATTCATCTTATTGCTCTTACTCTCTGCACCTGCTAGCACCTTACTGGAGGAAAAATCATCTCTATTTAGAAATGTTCCAGTGGTGGTCCAAACACAAATGCCTGTCTTCAGGTTGACCAGGGCTTGCAGAGCACAGAACAGCCACTGATACAGCCTTTGAAGTGGAACATTTTGCATCATCTGCAGATGCTGCTCCTCACTGTTCATCCCTAGTTACATCAGTTACATCAGTCATGCTGCTTTGAGCCTTGGGACACTCGGTTGTTAAGACTTGCTGTAAGGAGAGCTGACCATTTACTCCTGCTACATAAATGCTATATCTACTTTGTCTCACAGGTCATCTGTTCTTTTTCACCAATCACTTTCTGCAGCTGGAGTTTTTCAGTCTTTCTGATCATCCAAATAAGTCACATCAAGTAGTTTTACTATTGCAGCTCTTTTTGCTGATGTGCTCCAATAGTTCAAAGAGATAAGAACATATCTGAGATTGGTATCTTGCCAGCCTGGCCTGTGATGACGACCAGTACTGGCTCAGTAGTGGCATATCAGATGCACAGAGCACTGGCAAAGATGGTGCTTGCTGCAGGCTTGTTATATCAAAGTGGATGAGTGTGAGTAAAAAGAAATCAGAGAGACTCACATTCTTTGCTTGGCCAGGGTGGTAAATATTGCTTTTCTCTATCCTCCTGGCCATTTCCCAGGTTTCCTGACTTTTTTTGTCCTCTCCATTTCTAAGAAATTAATCTTCAAATCCTTCTTGTCTCACCTTTCATCCATATGCAAAGTCATGTAAACTGAATCCCTGTTTACTGAGTGCTGCAGGGTTTTGAAACTTCCCTGCACCTTGAACCACATTTCTGGACATCCTTTTGTCAGCACCTTTTTAAAGGGTTTCTGCATGGAAATGAGTCTCTTCCTTTATGATGAGATGCTGTCTGTTGGTTTGACTCTTGCTCTCACAGAAACCCTGCTATCATGTCCACTCACAACTCGAATGAGGATTTTGCTGCTGTCCCGGTAAGATTTTGGAGTAATACCTTCTGCACACATCAGCTTTCACACTTGTTCCACAGCCCTGGATTACAGGAGAAAAACTTGCTTTGTGCTCCCTGGATGAAGTTGCTCTTCTGTTTAAATTGTGGCTAATCTTAGTGTTGATACAGCCTGAATGGCAAGTGAGGCTACTTTGGAAGATTTCACTTGATTGCAGATAATGGTGTAAATGGCATTTGGAAAAATATATTACATGAGGGTTACTGGGAATCAGCTTGTGAGAATTCAGCTCATGGCACAGTGGTAGAAGATTCAACCTCAGGGCTGATGCTTGAAGGCTGAGTCTTGAGGGTTATGTTTTGTAAAAAAGGACCGCCAACCTTCATATGAAGTTTTGCTTCAGAAAGCATGTCTCCCAGAAGATATGACTTTTCTGGAAATAGGAGTACAGATGGCTGGCAAACACTGTTAACAGCTGGTTGGCATTCCCTGGCTTGGGAGGATTTTGTCTGAAGTCTTCTCAGCCCTCTCCAGCACAGAGTCAATTGGTGCAGACAAATCTCATAGCACATCTCCTTCTAATCAAGTGTCAGCACCTCTGATGGGAAAGCTTTGTGCCCAGAGGGAGGATTTGACTGGGAGTCACAGAGGAAGGATTAAACTGCAAAGAAGGAAGGATTCCCAGCTTGGATTGATCCATCAAGTTATCTATATCAAAATATTGATGAAATTATTTGACTTGGTGCAAAGATCCATACCTGTTTAAGATACGCTGCATTGATACATGTGCTGCAGTTTTCTGAAGTGTGGACACGTGCTAAGCAACTCCTTCTTCATCAACTCCATCAGCTGCTGATGAGAATACAAAAAAAAATGTTAGATTGCTGTTACCTCATTCCCTCAAGGTTTAATAATTTGCTCACAACTCTGTGATTAGGCTGAATGCTGCTGATTTTCCTGATGGAGAGGAGTCTGCAAGAGCTTTGCTATTGACTTTAATAATAATTAGCATTCAGGTTAATGCTGCAAAATCTCTGCCTTGTTTAGCCTATAAAAAAACCCCATGCTTACATCTCTTCACAATCTATTAGGGAAACAGTTTACTCACCTCAGTGAGCAAATCTGGAGGTAGAGCCTGTGGACAGTTACATCTGGAAGATGGAGGATCATTATCTCTTTGGGGTGTGTTTCATATGGTCCTTCTTGGTCACCTTTGAGTGTGCAGGGGGTGGAGGCAGTGTGTTCTCTTTGCCTTTGGAGTCCTGTGACTGCCCTGCTGGGCAACTGAGAGTCTCCTCAAAATTCATCCTTCCCTCCCTCATTTCAGCTCACTCTCTAAATCCCAGGCCTTTAACAAGGATCCTCCTATTTACACAATGGCTTCTCTGAGTCTTTAGGGATACTGATTAGAAAAGATTTATGTAAATGAAGAATGAATCCAGAATAAAGCATGCAGCATAGTCATATCTCTCAGTGAGGTAAACAGCAAAGTATTTCACTGGTTAGAAAAGGGCTGGGACACACATTCAGCACATCAGGTTGCTGTAAACGCAGGATTGCTGGATTGCTGGTCTGCTTCAATCCCAAGCCTGGTTCCTCTTGCTTTAAGCTTTTTGGAGTTAACTCAGGTAATGTAGGTAATGAAATTCCTGATCTGTAACCCACACCAACATGCATGTCACAGCAGAATTTTACCTCAAAGTGTACCAAAAACATGCAGATTAAATGGCTTATTTTTAACGGCTTTTTTAAATTCAGGTCTAAATTTTCAGGGGTGGCAAGGGAAGCAGAGTCCGTGCATGCAATTTTTACTTCACCTAGTCAAAACCAAGCCTTGGGGCAGAGAAACCCCAGTGATGGAGGAGCAGGGATCCAGAGCTAAAGGCTTTGAGTCCTCCTGGGTGAGTCAGTGTCACAGCCCCCTTATCTGCAGGCACACGTGTTTGCCCACAATCACACCATGCCAGGGTTAGGTAAGGGATACTTGGGACTGCTATTTTGGATTTGGCTGTGGAGCTAATTTTGGCAGTCCCCTGTACGAGTACACATGTTAAGCCTCTGAGACTACCTGAGATGCCAAGAGCAGTGAGGTGGCCTGGCTTGGCCCCATAAGGAGCGTGATGTGCAGAGCAGCAGTGCAGGAGATGGAGAGGTGCCCTGGGGAGGACTGGAGGGATGCAGCCCAGGCTGGGGAGAGTGGAGGGAGGTTTGTGGGATGGGAACAGCACGGAGGCTGTCAGTGAAGCTGGTACAGGTACAGCATCCCCAGATGGGCTGTCAGGAAACATTACAGGTCAGGGCTAAGGGCACATTAGCAGATGTGTGTGCAGGAAGAAAGCTTTAGTCCGTGAAATCATTTTCTTGCTTGCATGCACAGCATTCACTCAGAAATATAAAGATAAAATAATCCCTTGGCTTTCTGCATGCTGTATTCTTGATGTTTCATTCATAGCTTTATAGGCTTCTTCAAATATTCATGTATCATATCATAAGTGAAAGGGAGAAAAATTGTTCTTTTCAGGCTCACAAGCAAATGGGGAAAAAAATAAACTCAAATCCCAGAGCAGTATAATAACAGTTTTAAAAAACATGAGGAACTAGTGGTTTTTTTAATAGCCACAGTAGCTTAGGGTCCCACTAATATTTCATTATATCACATTTGAACACCAAATCAACCCATTATACTAATGCTTGTAATTCCAAAAGGCAAATTAAATTTCTGCACATTGTCTGGAGAACCAGAAGACCATGGAACAGAAAGGAGGTCACATGACAGCATGAGCTGCAGGGAAACTCCAGATTCAATCTATTGGGGTACTGATGAGCCTGTTGGAGACTTCAAGGAGAGGTGTGTGCGTGACAGGAGGTGGTGCAGGCAGAGCAAACATCCCATTGCATCTTGTGGCTCAGTGGCACTGTACTTACTGCAGAATGTACTCACGAATAGTTTCCCCAAAGTTTTTGACTCTCAGAAGGAATTGACCCTGAAACAGAAGGGATGCTCAGCAAGGAGTCTCTTCATTTTACCTTTCTTTGTGCCTCTACCTGCCTGCATGGACAAGGGGATCTCTTGGATTGCCCACAGTCCTTCCAGCTGGAGAGATGGATCAGTGGATGAAGATCTTGACTGGGTCAGTGCCTCTCTGCAGACTGTTGGGAAAGCTGTGCCCATGGTTGCTGCTCAGCAGAGCAAGGAAGGACTCAGGGTGTCAGGACTCAGGATTAGTTTCCCTGGCTCTGCCATGGATGTGCTGTGCAACCTCTGATAAATTGCTTGGGAAATCACTTTGAATGGCACAGATACAACTGGGTGCATCTGTATAAAAGTGCCTGCTTTTCTGAGGCCCGAACCAGCAAGTCTGGGAAAATTAGCACTTTTGGACTCCAGCCCACTTCTGAGTTTGCAAAATGTTCCCTTTAGCTTCTTTTTGCTTGCTTCACCATCTGTCAAATAGGACTGTTAATACTGACTCAGTACAGAGTTCTAAGCTTCTGAGACAAAAAGTGCACGATAATAAGCGTTAATAATTACAATACTGTCATCACATGCAACCAAGTCCTCAGGGATTGGTTTGCTGTTTGAAAGACAAGTAGAAATTAAAGCTAAGGCACAGACTTGGTGCTTGGCCCCTCTCAAAGAGCGTTTGAGGTTTTTTGCTATACGGACTCTGCTGTAGCTGGTTTGATACCTGGATGTAAGCTGTGGCTGTCTGGGTTACACTTAAGAGGGATCCAGCTAGATGTGTCTTTGTGACAGCTCTGAGGAGTGGGGAAGTCAAGAGAGGAGAGGGTCAGATGGTCACTGCCCAAGGGGGCTGGGCCGTGTCTGTATGGAAAGCCAGGGTAAGGTCATTCCTTGCAAGGATCTTCGCCCTTTCTCTTTTCCTCCCACCTCAAATCTTAGGGGACCATGCAGTCACATTTCCTGAGACCACACAGTCACACTCTTTTTCTTTCAGTTGCATCCCACTATGGGTATTGCATGGCCTGTGTCCATGCAGCACTGTTGGGCAGACCAGCAGTTTGGAACAAAGATACCCAGGAGGACTCAAACAGTGATGCTCTACATGTGCCTATGCTCCTCTAGGCACCCTGACCCTCTGAAAGTGGTACCTGTGGGGTGTGGGGTAGGTGTAGGTGAGCCAGGGCATCATCCTGAGGGACAATGCATGGCCGTGTTATCCCCTGCCCCATTTGACACTGGAGGCCATCTGTTTTATCAATGCCTGCCTCTCAGGCTGCTCTTCTCAACGAGCTGCCCACCACCTTCTCGTCTCAGTACCTACAAGTTCATTGGGGCTCCTCAGCTGTGCCAAGCCCTGCCACAACCACACATACCTGGCTTAAGCAGGGGCACCTCCCACGCCTTTGGGTCAGTTTAGGTTGTGTCAGGCCCCAGTGGCAAGTGTAACTGCCCTCCTTCCCCCCTTCCCTTGCCCTCCTTGCCACTTCCCCCCCAGCTGCATCCCATCCCTTTGCCTTTGTTGGGGGAGAAGGGGTGACTTTGGGGAGCCAGTGCCATGGTGCTCACTGGAGCACCCCAGTCTCCTCTCCATCTTGCTGCTGTGGTGTCTGCTCCCCAGCCTGTGCCAACATGCAGCCCTGGTGAGCTCGCACGCTGCCTTGCACCATGTCCATTGCTCACTGACAGCCTTCATCTGCAAAAAAGCTTTTTCCTGTTGGATATTAACTTTTTCCCTCTTTTTCTTTTCTCTCTCTGTCTTTCTCATGTTCTCTCACCACAGCCCTCCTGCTCACGCAAGGTAAGTGCTTTTTCTCCTTTCCTCTGGCTGCTCTGGCTCTCTTTTTGTCCCTTTTGGTCAGATCCTCCCCCATTTGTGTTTGTTGTGTTGTAGACAACCCCAGCTCATGGTGCTTGTGTCTAGCATGAACTAGTTAACAGCAGTGCAATTAAGAAAATAACAGAGATTGATTGACATCTAAGAGCATTTCCCATATTCCAGATTTTTCCTTGCAGTTTGGGGGAAAATGATCCAGACAGAGTTGCAAAGCAGCTATGCTTGGTCTGAAGGTGTGACTCAAGCCTCTCTTTAGGCAGCTCTGGTGCTTGGTTGTGCTGAGGCACTGGAGAAGAGAGGGCTTTCTGCAGGGAGGTGGCATTTCTGCAGTGTGGGACAGTGGGGTGGGCAAGGGTACAAGGGTGTGCAGGTTCCCCCTTCCCATGGAGGGTGACACGTCACCCCTCAGTGCCTTCACCCGTGTGCTCTCCACCTCCCATCCTAGGGGCTCCCCAGCGCCAGAGCAGTGCTACCACAATACAGTCAGCACCAGCACCATCTCCCTCCTCACCCTCAGCTCTGGTTCTGCACTCTGCATCTCCTGTCCCTGTGTCAGGATTTCATGTGTATTAATACAGAGCCCCTCTTCCTTGACTGAAATCCCCGTTACACTGGTCTGTCTTTATCCCACCGTGGTGCAATGTGTGCCTCCTGTACTGTCCTTATTCCCTCAATTCCAGGTGTGATTACTGTTGAATTTCCACTAAAGAAGCATTTCTTGTAAGATAAGGGTGGCCATGCAGGGTGTAGAGGGGAGCTTGAAATCCCATAGATTTGTGAGCAGAGCTGAAAACCAAAGCATTCATGATGCCTGAGATATGCTGCAAATCAAAGTAGCAGCATCTGCCACACAGGCTTCAGTCCGGCCCCTTTTCAGAGGATGCCAAATCTGCTGCACAGGACATGTCCTGAGCCCACTGGCTATTGGGCTCATTAGAAAATTGCTAGTGGCAGGCAGAAATCCCCAGTTCCTCAAATACCAGCTATGGGTGTTTATGGAAAACTCCTTGGAATGATTTGGATGGTTTCCTTTGTTACCTCTTCAGATCCGGGAGGAATGGAAATAAGTTGAGCACAGCATCCTTCCCAGTAATTTCATTGCTTTAATTCAGTAGCTGCCTAATTTGATCAGAACCCCGGGAACCAAATAATTTCTATTAAAATAACATAACTTCCTCTGTTTTGATCCAGCCTGATTGCTTTTGGCAGCTGTTATTGGAGAACTTGGTCATCAGCTACGAAAAGTTACTTTTTGGTTGATAAGGGATAGCCTCCTCTGTGTCTGGTGAGGGGTCCCTGGGGTCCCCCTTGCCAAGCAGCCTGGGGGTGCCCTCTGAGCATGTGAGGTGTGTTGGGCTGGCAGTGCTTGGCCCCCACACGTGCTTCAATCCAGCAGCAGGCCAGCAAGCAGGCACGTGCTGGAGTGTCACTCAGCAGCAGTCACAGCTAATCAGTGGGGAGAGAAGCGACGTCCTCGTTTAGTCCATGTCATGTTAGATTTAGGTTACACAGGAATCTTTGTTTAAAAACTGCATTATTGAACATTTCAGTGGAATCCGTCGGTCCCGCATCTCGTCCCTTGCCTCCTGGAGCAGCTTGCACAGCTCTTCCTGGGCAACATCCCATTCCTGGGGATGTGTCCCTGGGACTGCTGGGTGCCCTGGCTCTCCTCTGCAGCCCTGGGGCATTCTCCTTCCCCCTTCTCCTTCCCACCACTTTGGCAGCTCCTGCAGGGCCAGCAGCTGCACAGCCCCCACTCACAAGAGTGATCCCTTCTCTTCACAGGAAGTGTGGGTGCCCTGATGGATGGGCCCAAGTGGCAATGCCTCTCTTGTCCCAAGAGCCCTTACCTGGGGAGAAGTGAGGGATCCTGACTTTGGCCCCCTGGCCTTGCAGGGCCCTCCCAAGGAAAACAGGGCCATGAATTTTACACAAGGTGAAGTAACTGGGCAGGGCACTGGTTCTGCTCAGCATTTATTTCTTCCAAATTTCTTCTCTCTCTGAGCCAGACTTGCAAGGCCATGCAACGCTAGGCCATGTGTCCAGCACCAACTGTTCAGGCTTCAGAATAGTGTGGTTTAGCTGTGGAGAGACTTGAGAGTCTGGGGGACTTTTTAATCATCTGTTTGGTGCCATAGTCTAGTTGAGGTGTTAGGGCATGGGTTAATGATCTTGGAGGTCTATTCCAACCTAGTCATTCTGTGATTCGGTGATTCTGTGACACTGGCAGTGATCTCTCTGTATATTGTTTATACAGGGAAATACTTGATACCAAAGTGGAAAGGTACTCCAGTTGATCCTGCCTTTGCCAGCGCTGGAAGAGCTGCTCTCAAGGTCTTTCCAGCCTTTGCAAAAGTCACTGAAAGCTTGAGCACAGCCTTTGCTTGAAAGTTCTTGGGCTCAAGTGATCTAGATCTTAAGGGGTGAGGAATTATCTAAATGGTATTCTATATCATAATTTCTATATATTCATCCAGTTGAAAGAAAATATTTGTAAATATGTTTCTTTATTTATTCATTAAAACTCCTATGACCACTTTGCAGTGGGAAAGACTGAGGAACAGAGATGCCAGTTATCTGGCCAGTTGAGGATGGTCATGTCAGCAGCAATCTCAAGGCAGAGCCAGGAGTGGAATAATGCTCAGTTCCCAGCCCTGTGCCTTAGCCTCACTCTCATGAATGTGCAGCATTTCCCAGTTAGCATTAAAGAAGGCTGGGGTATGTATATGGGCTGTATCATGTCTCAGAAATAGCTTTCAGGGCTAAGTGAGCAGATTCCTTACATTTTAGAAGGCAGCCTAGGCTGCCAGTGCTTGTATGTGTGCATGTGCTTCCATAAAGGGCATATCCATATGCCCTTATGCTAATCTCCAAAGCCAGAGTGTCTTTTAGCCAGAAGTCTTCCCCACTTGTGACTGACAGCTTGACAGTGCTCTGGAGGCAGGAACTCATTCATGCTCACTATTTACTTTGTTTAGCCAGGATTATATCTTATTAAGAAACAACAAAAAAAGATCCCATTTTAATTGTTGTTTTAATTTCTTCCTAGCAGCATAGTCCCCAAAGGGGGTGACCTTCATGCAGATACATGCCCGCCCCAGAAATGGATGGAGACAAGATAGCTCAAGGAGTGTGAAATGGCCTTCATAGCAATCTTTCATGAATACATTGCTGCTTTTAGTCCAATTTATTCAGCAAGTGTCAGGGAATACAAACTGGTCCATGGTTGTTTGGTAGTCTTGCAGCATTGCCTAGGTGATGAGTATCTACCTCTCTGATGGTGTTACAGGGCCTTCCCATTGCCTGCTTCAGCTCAAAAGATGCAGTAGCTAGATTACACCATAGAAATGGACTTTATCTAACTTTGATTTATAATGTGTCCAGGAGGCCACAGTCAATGCCTAGTTCCCATCTGATACCCCCCAGTCTGAAGGAGGTTGAGTAGGCAAGCAATGCACTATGTGGTAACACAGCTCAGTGCTCCCCTTTCCCTGGGAGAAATACAAGGAGGACGGGATATGCTTACCATATTTTGAGCCCAAGTAATGGCCTGTCATGTGCAGGTCTGAAAGTGCTTTGCAGATCACTGCAGCTCAAGTCCTGGGATGGCCCTTCAGATGTAAGGTGAGAGAGACAGACTGAGACAGACATGGGGTGAAAGCTGAGCAGTGAGCATGGCAAGGACATGCCCAGGGCTGCAGAGCACAGCAGTAGCAGGACCATAACCAGGAGCTGCTCAGCCCCTTTGTCTTTCATAGCTTTAAGGGTCTGAACAAAGCAGAAGGAGAGCATGGAGTGATTTATCCAAGAACCTCTCCTTGCTTCCTGCACAGTCCAGCACCTAGTGGATATCAGCTGTGGCTGTTGCTACAGCCCAAGCAAAAGCCTACTTCATCCTCATTCCTCCCACACAGCCTTTGATTTTACCAGGCCTGTTGTCTCACCTGCTTGTAGCATATTCTAACTCATTGGCTCCTGGGCACCAGGAGCAGGGTACCTTGGTGCAGCAGCTGGCACAGCAGCCCCAGCTTGCCTGGCCTCAGCAGCCTGTGTGTGCTCCTGCAGCACAGAGAGGATCCTAACACTCAGTGGTAGCACATACCTAGGTGCCAGAGCAGACAGGGTCTAGGGGACCCCTTTCTGGCCATCTTCTCCTTCCCAGGGAGGAGGTGGAGGCAGCCCAGAAGGTCCTGGCAAGCTCTGTTCTTGATAGGCACAGCCAGACCTTATCAGGCTTAATTGGAGTTGACAGCAGGGAGTCCAGGGTGCAATCCACATTGAAGAGTAGGTACTGATGCAGATACAAACAGAAATCAGGCTTGTTAATAATTAAGCTGCAGCTTGGCAGCATTCACCTTGACAGACTTGACCTTCCAAATTAAAATCTCTCTCCCAGCACACAAACCCCTCCATCCTCACTCCCCCTTACTTTGTGTTTTATTTATCTCAGCCCTTGGTAGTCTTCTTTGCAGGCAACCACACTGGGGTCATGTGTGACACACCTCACAGATGTCCCGTCTCTGCTTTCTGGAGGAGCCCTCCAAGACCCCAGCCCTACAGCAGACTGTGTGGGAGCATGTTCCACACCTGCTGCAGGGTTAGCAACCTCCTGCAGCTCTACAGACAGGCTGGTGCACCCTGTGTTGGCTGAAGTGCTTCCCTAAAATGCAGGAGCACTGGGATTGTCCTCTGCCACTGGGTTGTTGCAAGAGTTTATTCCTTCTCAGCTGTTGGGTCAGTACACCCAGGCTCAACTCAGCCCTCAACATCCCACTGAAACAGGCAGACCCAACAGGCCTGGAGCAGGCTTAGGATAGGATCTGGTGTTTTGCAGAGGTTGACACTGATACCTGCCACAAGATGTTCATGTGTCCTAAACAGTAGGTTTAGGGCAGAATTGGAGGAATCATGTAGGTGCTTCATATTGCTCTTTGAAGGTGCTTATCTCTCCCCCTTAACTGTATGGCAAGTATAGGTTTGGGGGAAAAAAATCAGCCTAAATTTAGGATCCTAAATTTGTCCTTCCTGTCACTGCCTTAATTTCAGAGGACAGTCAGCAGCCTGTTATTTAGCACCTATGGGTCACTTGCATGAGTGCATTGAGCAAGAAGATCCAGCACAGTACTGACATGGGAGTCTTGTGTTTTTCTCTTACACTGGGATGGAGCCTCAGTGAAAATACAATGGCAGCTTAAATATTTTCAGATGCACCTTTGAAATTTGTTAGGTTTCTGTGCTTTGCTTTTCTTTTGCACGTTCACAAATGTGACTGCATTTTAATGAGACATTAAGGAATTACCTCCTTTCTTCCTTATCCAAAAGTTTCCACTGTTAGCATTTCTATGAGGTACCCATTTGGACATGCTCCCTGTGCCTGTCTCGTGGTTTGCTTGCAGCTGACATTGAAAGGCTTAGCTTGGCAGTCATGTTCAGTCATCCCCACAGGATGTCCTTGACGTGCCTTCTTGGGTGCCTGTGTTCTTCTCTCTGCACCCCAGCTCACCGTACACATGGCAGAGGTGGTGACATCAGGGCCTCCATTATTCATGTCTCCATGGATGTGCTGTCAGTAGGCTGAAGGTCTTCACTGCTGGTCAGCTTGTCTCTTCACTGCAAGTGACTTACCTAGGGCTTGAAGGAGCCTCTGGTGGCACTTGGTCTACTGGCAAGGTGCCTTCTGGAATAGTAGGACTGCCACCACCTTCACTTTGTGGGGTGTCTGGTCCCAGACTCATGCTAGCATCCAGCCCTTAGACTGACAAACACTCTTGGACATGGTTGTGTTGCTTGATTTACTCAAGAGCTGCCTGGCAAGTGATTGCCTTGCTTGTTGAATGGGTTGGTGATCCACACGTGGCTTGCAGAGACAACAAAGCCACATGCTAGAAGGTGCAAGGTTCTGTGAACACTGGCATTCTCATGCATCCTGCCCAACAGCCCTGGGCGTGGCACTGAGAAGAGACGCAGGAGATTTTTTTTTTCTCCAGGAGGGACTCACATCTTGTACTGTCCTGCCTGGTGCAAGTACATAAAGTACATAAAGCAAGATGCCAGGTTCTGGAATAACA
Organism: Hylia prasina; assembly: GCA_013397195.1. Classification (NCBI taxonomy): domain Eukaryota; kingdom Metazoa; phylum Chordata; class Aves; order Passeriformes; family Sylviidae; genus Hylia; species Hylia prasina. Next base: position 1,626,094 of record VYXD01010236.1, read on the forward strand.
CTGTGTTGGATACCATTTCCTATGGAGATAAGAAAGCTTGCTGCACTGCATGTGCCTACAGACCTGCCTGCAGTTCAGCCTCTCCTTGAGAGAGAACGTTTGCGTGAGGCTCCATGTTCTCTTACAACAAAAGCCAAAGGCTTTTGTTAAATCAGTTAGACTGGGGACTGAGGTTTTATTGCAACTCTCCTGGAGTTAAGCTGTGGAAATTCTGTCTGATATTCCTTATTTTCAGAGCATTTCCTCAGATTCCAGGCATTTGCTTTCTGCACTCTGTAACTTAGGCAGGAGCCTAAGGGACTGCGCTGCCAACTGTGAGCGCAGCTTTTCAGATGTAGTTATTCCAGGGAAGGTTGTAGTGAGTCAGACTGTCACCAAGTCTGGGCTTTGCAACCCTGCTGGGATGGCTGTAGTGCTCAGTTCTGTATTGTCAGCACAGGTCAGCATGTGCTCAGCTCATCTGCCAAGCTGGGCTTTGTGGAGCTGAGGGTGCCTTCGCCCCTGACATTCAGGTTATGGGGAGCTCAGACAGAAACAAAGTCACGTTGTATGTGCAACGGCAACTGATGTGTGAGCACCTGCATTTTCATTGATGGACACAGCTTGTCATCTTCACACTCTCGCAGCTAGAGCAAGAGACTGGACTTTCTTGTTCTGTGTCTGAGAAAAAGAGATGTACATTGTATCTGACTCCTTCTTCCAGTGAATTTAATTGAATCTTGTTCTTGATAATCATCAGTTCATGCCTCCAAGTGCAGTGTAAAACATTTTCATAGAATCATGGAATCGTAGAATCAGTAAGGTGGAAAAGACCTCCAAGATCATTGAGTCTAACCTTTGACCAAACAGCACCATGTCAACTAAACCATAGCACTAAGTGCCACATCCAGTTGTTTCTTGATCTCTTCCAGGGATGGTGACTCCACCACCTTCCTGGGCAGCCCATTCCAATGCTTAACTATCCCTTCAGTGAAAAGATGTGCCCTCTGCATCCCGCAGCATCCTGCATTGCCCTTCTTCTTCTCCAGGTGCTGTGCTCCTCTGTCTCTGTATTTTTTTTCTAAACTTATGGGGATTCCTAAATCCAGATGATGCTGTCCTGGAGCTAGGCAGTGATGGTTTTGTGTACATCATTGATTTCAAATGATGGATGCAACTTCTCTGTTTCTGTGATGGGTTATAATAATGTCACCTGCCACAGGAGTTAAATCTTTTATAAACTCTGAAGGTCTTGCAAGGCTTACAGTCTTTGCAGTCAATCTAGCCAGGCAGATGAAGAGAGAAGGCAGAGTTTATAAATAGATTTCACTGGGACTGCATAATTTCTGCGTGAGTTTTAGTGTGAAGTATGAGATCTGCTGGTGTCCACATGGGATTAATCACATCTGAGGCATTACCTGGGCATTTGTAACCTCTGCAGGAAACCTCAGGTAATATCTGATCCACTGCTTAGTCAGAACAAGATGCTCTGCCTTTGTGATGTGCACTCCCAGGTTCTAAAGTGCTCCAACTCCCACTCCCAGGCTCAGCTGGGCCCTGTATTGCAGCTTGTACACCCTGACTGGTCAGGCACAGGAAAGCCATGGGGAACCCAGCCCCTTTCTTGAGATGTCAGTGTTACAGAGAGCCAATCAGCATGTGCCTGCACCTAGGCATGTGGGTGGAAGAGGAGACCTGGGCCAGGACTAGGGACACTGCCAGGGCACCCTTCCTGTTGGTTGGGATGCTTCTTCCCATCTGGGCAACCAGAACTCTCTTGAGGCAATTTGCTGAGTTAGCTGAGTCATCAGCAAGATTGAGCCTGATACAGGGTCATCTCAGCATACTGCTGACCCAGACCCTGGTTTAGTTTCCTTCAGCAGAAACTAAATATAGAATTACAGAATGGACTATGTTGGAAGGAACCTTGAAGATCATCTGGTTTCAACCCTACTGCCATGGGACACCTTTTGTGGGGTTTTTATCTTCTTTTCTTCTGTTAGAGACGGATTAAAGCATGGGAGATGCTGTTTTTGTGTTCGGACTCAGTTGTTTATTAATTCTTATCTATAGTACAGACTCATGAGTTGTGAGCTCTAGCTAACAAGGTAGAAAATGGCTCTGTCTCCAACTCTTTCCAAGGTCTTTTAAGCACAAATTATCTAATAACGAGATGACACCTGTATTTTTTTACTTTTAACGCAATAACCAACCACCCGTGGCCTGCAGTGCAGACCTTTTCACCCAATTTAAAAATACCACCCAAACCCATGAAGAAGAAGGTGAAAGAAGAACTTAGCCAACACCCTAAGTCCTCCATCTTGCTTTTTATATATTACTATATACGAAAACCTTAAATCCTGTGTTTTGCACCCTGTGGTATCACACACTTCTATTCAAACTGCACATCCATAATCCCAGTGCTGTCACTCAATTTCAGAAGCCTGTTCCACAGCCTCAGGTCAAATGTCAATGCTTTCTTGAGAGTCAGTGCCTTTTAGCACAGAAAGCCTGAAGTTCTCAGCTTCCAGGGTCCCAGCAGCCTTTCCCTAGGTTGCTCAAATACCACATCCAACCTGGTTTTGAACTTCCAGGGACAGGGCATTCACATCTTCTCTGAACAACATGTTCCAGTGCCTTATCACCTTCACAGCATTATGAAAGGAAAAAACGATATTTCATTACTTTCTTCTTGTTCATTTTTCCAATTCATGTGTGGTTTACGTGTGGTTGTGGCTGTGTGTGTCTGAGTGTTAGATCAAGCACTGAGTGGCACAAGGAGCCAACCATGATTTTCTACTAAAAGGGGAAAGAAAAGGTCTGTGTCTTGTTCATTCACATCAGGGAGCACGTCAGGGTGTTAGAAGTGTCTTAAAGGGCACTTCTGCCAAATGGCAGAATGATTTGGTACCCTGGTCTCCCCAAAACTGTGGCTGCTGCAAGAGAGATGGGAGAGTGTTTGTCACCCGAGAGAGCACCAATGCAGACTGAAGAAACGTGAAAGGGTTTGTTAATAGATTAAAAACATGTTGCCTGTGTTATTGGTGACTGATATTCAGAAATCTTGGTCCTTTGTTTCTGTGGTCCAACACCCCACCACTGCCCCCCAAACTACTGTGTGAACTTAGCAAGCTGTGAAGGGACTGCAGAAGCCCATGCTCAGGCCCTGAAGACAAACCCCCATGGTGCCCTGGAGGTCCAGGGCTGCTGCCCACAGCTTGGTGTTGGCCTTGCTTTCACAGAGGTGGCTGAGAGGAAGATGACAGTTGAAGAGGAGGAAGCCAAGAGAATTGCAGAGATGGGCAAACCAATACTTGGAGAGCACCCCAAACTGGAAGTCATCATTGAGGAGTCCTATGAGTTCAAGGTCAGTAGGTGTCTTAGGGGTCCTCCAGGAGGGGAAAGCCATGTGGCACTGATGAGCAGCCTTGGAGAGCAGGACTGAGGGAGCAGCATGTGCAGGGAAAGGGCTGTTGAGAAAGGAAAAGTATGTAATGCAGTAAAGGGTGGGTGAAGTCTACAAGAAATGTCAAAAGTAGCAGCTGCTGGTTGGTGGGGGTGGAGGGAGAAAGGTAAGAAGACCCTTCTAGAAGCAGAAGAAGTCAGTGGGCAGGAGGATGCAGGAGCAAAGCTGTCTCTGGTGAGGCAGGGTTGAGGGAAGGAGGAATCTTATCAGGATTGAGGTGTGGCAAACAGGCTGGCTTTGGTGAGGTTTGGATCAGCCAGTCCCAGGAGAAGCTGGCTCAACCCTAGTCCTGGCTTAATTAAGCTGGTAGGAGAGTGCTTGTGACACTTCCACAAGTTTGGAAAGGGTCTGTGAGACCACAATGCACTACAAGATCATCCTTGCCCACTAGCAGCTGGTTTAATCATTGTGCATCTTTATTCCCACAACAGAGCACCGTGGACAAGCTGATTAGGAAGACAAACCTGGCTTTGGTTGTAGGAACACATTCCTGGAGGGACCAGTTCATGGAGGCCATTACTGTGAGCGCAGGTGAGGGGGACATCAGAAAATCCATATGAACATCCACAGGATTCATGCAGCCTGGAATGACAGCATCTCCCTGCTCAGTGATGCTCAGCTGTGGTGACCCATCAGCAAAGCCAGTCCAAGGAGCTTCTCTGCTCCAAATATAGTGGGCTTTTGCAGGTACACTAGTGAGAGCCCAGGAGATCCCTCTTCTGATGCAGAGGCCTCCAGAAGGCCATCTTTCAAAGGCTGCATCAGCTGGCAGTGCTCTTGCTGCTTTGGTGATCTGATGAGTAGTGTACAGGCAGCAAAATCTCATCCTGGATGGGATCCTGGCCAGTGCAGGTAGCTCCTACTGGGAGATGTCTTGTCATAGCCAGTAGAGTTCCTCGGAGTAGGGAGGGTTACCACATGAAGACTGGAGATGTTGCCTCATGAGGCAGCAGCTAGTGAAAGAAAAGGCCCAGAGACCTGCCAGCTGTTGCCTGATGAGAGAGCTCACTGGTTTCAGAGCCAGGCAGCTGTGGGGAAGGTATTTTAGGCACATCTGTGCCATTAATGGCAGTTGGGCATTTTTCTGAACCTTTCCTTGGTGGTTTGGCATCTGCCCCAAAGGGGTGTTTTCCACCCAGCTGTAGAGTAGGCAGTGGATGGCTCAGCCCTTGCTCTGGAGCAGGAGGATCAAAAGATCACTCCAGTTTCCCAGTTCTATTACTTTCTGCTAGTTTTGGCCCAAAACATCACTTGCCTGTGTAATTTTTTCAGGCCACTCAACAGTGATCTCCACAGGTTTACTACCTCCTATGTAACTGCCTATGGATGGGGACAGGGCTGCCCCTCAGTGGGTACAACATCCCACTACATCAGTCCCCATCCCTGAGGGCTCTGGGGTGGCTGGGAGACATTCTTTTTGCCAAGCCTCACCCATCACCAAAGGACCTGGTGTGCCTTGAATTCACTGTCATGGCCAGCACCACATGGCCTTGTCCCAGTAGGGCAGAATCCCTGGAGCCTTGGGGTGGAGGAGGCAAGCACGAGCTGCCCCAATGGAATGAATGCTGGACCTCTCCTTCCATGTTGTTTGCAGCAGGTGATGAGGACGAGGACGAGTCTGGTGAGGAGCGCCTGCCGTCCTGCTTTGACTACGTGATGCACTTCCTGACCGTGTTCTGGAAGGTGCTGTTTGCCTGTGTGCCCCCCACCGAGTACTGCAATGGCTGGGCCTGCTTCGTCGTCTCCATCCTCATCATCGGCATGCTCACGGCCGTCATCGGCGACCTCGCCTCCCACTTCGGCTGCACCATTGGCCTCAAGGACTCGGTGACCGCCGTCGTCTTTGTCGCCTTCGGCACCTCTGTACCAGGTGGGGTGGCCGTGGGGAGGGGACGGGGTGGGAGGTGAGTCCTCTGGAGATGCTCCTGATTTCAGGGCAGGAGCTCTGTCATGGCATGGGGTTCAGGCTGGGAAGGGTATCCTCAAAGCCCTGTCCCCAGGCAAGGTCTGTACCCTGCTTTGTGGCAATGTGGGCTCTCTGAACCTAGGAGGGGATTGTGAACCTCTCGGTCTGTGGCCTGACCTGGTTGGTGCCACGCCTGAGCCTCCCTTGTCCCCTAGACGTGAAGGGTTGTCTGTTTCTCTTGGTGGACCCCCAGTGATTTCTCCTTCCCTCCTCCCTCAACCCCAGACACCTTCGCCAGCAAAGCCGCAGCCATCCAGGACACGTACGCTGACGCCTCCATCACCAACGTCACAGGCAGCAACGCTGTCAACGTCTTCCTGGGCATCGGGCTGGCATGGTCAGTGGCAGCCATCTACTGGGCGTCGCAGGGGCAGGAGTTCCAGGTGTCAGCAGGCACCCTGGCATTCTCCGTCACCCTCTTCACCATCTTCGCCTTCATCTGCATCAGCGTCCTCCTCTACCGCCGGCGACCCCACCTTGGGGGGGAGCTGGGCGGCCCCCGGGGCTGCAAAGTGGCCACGACATTGCTCTTCGTCAGCCTCTGGCTGCTCTACATCCTCTTCGCCACCCTGGAGGCCTATTGCTACATCAAGGGGTTTTAGGAGGGACGGTGCTGCCGGGGGGGGGACACCACCTCCTCCGTTACCTCACCGGACACCAGTCCTGGAACCGCGGTTTCACCGGAGGGTACGGCTGTCTGCCGGGGGCTGCCGCTGCCCAGGCGGTCGGACAGCCGCGTGCCAAGAAGGGCAAAACCATCAGAGAGCGAAAAAAACAGAGGGACAAAACCCATCCAAAAATGGTACAAAAGAAAGCAACAATGACAAGTGTTGAAATAAAACACAATAAACCCAGGCACTGACCCTACTCAATGAAATTATGAAGTTTCAACCATCTCCAAAGGCCACCTCTCCCATAAGGGGGTCATCTCCTTTCCTGCCAAGCACCCCTCCACTGTAAGGAGATGTTTTCTTATTTTTACTAGTTGAGAATTGCAGAAATCTGGTTCAGGAATTTGTGGGGTTTTTTTCTTTTTTTTTCTGTTTGCTCGGGGGTTTTTTTTGTTCTGGGGGAGCACACTGATTCTTTTTTTTTTTTTTTTTTTTACTACTTAATCTGAAAAATGTTAAAAAGTTAAACTCAAAGCTTCAAGCTGCCGTCAGTGCTGGAATTGAACGTGTGTATTTCTGAAGCCACAAAAGACTGTGACACAGTCAAAAAACTTTTTCACTATTACCCGTTTCCTCCCCTGCCGCCTTCCATTTCTTTCTTTTTTAAGAACATCACAAGACTGATATATTTTTAATACAAACACAGACACACAGTCACACACATTTAGTGACAAAAGCTGGAGCATGTAGCATCTCAATCACCTGCCTGGGCTAAGAAAAAAAGAAGGAAAAAAACCCCCAACCCTCTAATACCATACGTGTCATGTATATTTTGACTATGGCATTTCTCTTTGTATAATTAACTTTGAGCTCTCGGTACTGCAGGGAGAGAAAATTATGTTAATTTTCATCTGTTAAAGAAATAAAACATCCTGCTCTGAGGGGAGCAAGGGGGACAGGGAAAGCAGCACAAGCTCCTTGGGATGGTGGTGGTGGCAGGTTTGCTGCGTGGTCCTCCTGCTCAGAGGTGGAAATGAATTCAGGAAAACCTGGATAGCATGCCCATATGTTCCCAGCACCATCCCACCCAGAGCTGTGGCGTGGCTGCTCTTCCATTCCGTCGCTATCCCATTTTTCACAGCACCTGCACCTCGCTGGTGGTCTCCAGGCCATTGACAGGTGTGGGCTTAAAAACTGCCACCCACGTCAGGACTCCTACATCATCTCAAGTACCTTTCAGAACACCAGACAGACAAAAAAAGCGCGTCATTTTAATTTGAAATGCATTTCTTTTTAAGGATAAAGCAGAAAAAAACCCACCACCATGGGAGTATGTCATGAGTTACATCAACAGCTGCAAATTGAAATGTTGGGTTGGTAATAAAATAAATAAAAACTATACCTATATCTATATAAACAGTGCTATCTAGAAACATATTTCTTAATGAGAGCCCTGGAAGAGAATGTTAAAATCCTGCTCTTTGTAAAGTGTTTTTGAGATGAAGATCATTTCTTCTATCATGAAACAGGTGCTGTAAAAGAGAACCATTTTCATCAAGTTCCCTAAAATAAGCTAAACTTTGGGAGGCAGCAAGTAAGAGAGGGGCTGCCAAAAGGTACAGTTCTGCTTGCTGCAGTGCTTTTGGCTGCCCCAAGAGGCAGGGAGGAGGTGCCCATGGGTTAGGGAAAAACCAATGGGAACAAGATTGTCATGGACAAAAAGAGATGTAACATTATAGCAGGTGACTAGATGGAGGCAAGGATGGTTCTTAAAACAGATGAAGTATTTATTTTCATACAAAATGTTTATCAGATATCTATATACAAATGTATATACATGAGGCACAAAAAGGATCCTTCTCAGATGAGCAGCCAGAGCTTTGTTGATGGGAGCTCACAATGAGTGAAAGCCACTGTGTTTGAAGCTAACAAGCATCCAACACCCTGCTTCCAAAAGATGGGCAAGAGACCCCAATGCCAGGCTCCCACTGAGCTCGCTGGTCCTTCTGGCTCCAGTAGTGCCAGCAGCCCCCAAGAGCAGCTGCTGCCACTGCCACACAGCCCATCAGAGCTCATATGTGTGACACGAAAAGAAAAATTACAAGAGTCCTCAAATGTTCTTTGTGGGGGTTTAAAGTGCGGCTCTCAAGGGGAGATTGTTATTGTTGCTGGATTTAAGTGGCACATACAGAGTCTGTTGAGCTTTTATTTTACCTGTGCCAGAATAGCCATCCCTGGCTAAAGCCCAGCCTGGGGCGCTGCTGTGCTCTTCTTCTGTGCTTGTTCTGTGTCCACCGTGTGCTTTTCATCTGCTTCCTTCTCCAGCTGACAGCAGGGGAGGGGTGTGGGGGTAGGAGTGGCTGCCATGAGGGAACTGTGTGGGGCCCCTGGTGCCCTCCATGCAGAAGGGCGATCTGCACCAGGCTGACATCTGTGGCATGTTCCTTTTAATTTTTTTTTTTTTTTTCCCAAGCTGTTGTTTCATTTCGGGTCTAGATATCTGCTTGCTTCTGTTTTCCTTGGGGCAGCTGCCTGGACTTGGTTGCTATGGCTCTGGGTGGTTTGCTCCCCCAGCCCTCTCGTTTGGTACTGCTGGAAGGACTCTGCAGCCCTTGCTCCTGTCTAGCTGGCAGAGCTGCTAGTTTTGTTGCTGCTGATCTTTCCCCTTTGTTTCTCCCATCAGCTTCCCATGGCAGCCTGCAATAACAGCTGCTGGCCCCTCCCAATAGCCCTCGGCTTTGGGCTGCACATCTTCCCTTTCTGCCTCCTGCCCTGCATCACTGCTGTGGTTGAGAGCAAATAACACATCACGGGGGAAAAGCCAAGGGGATCGAAGGAGCTGCTTTGTCCCTGGGGCCTACCCTGGTATGGGGACATAGTCTGAGGGCCATGCATGGTGTGGGGCCAGTGGTACCCCTGGCTGCCTTCCCATCACTGTTGCCACAGAAGGCACCCACATCACCCCACAGGTTTTGCTGTCCTGGTGATGCTGCACTGCATGGGTGCTGGTCAAAAATCAGCCTTTGGGTAAAGAAGAGTTTTGCAGAGACACTCACCTGTCCCCCAAAATCTCTCCAGGAACTGCGTCCCAGTTTTGGCCAGTACCATGCTGCCTCCTCACCCAGTGTCATCACTGACTTTTTCCACTGGTATTTGGACACCTGACCCTCAAAATGACCTTTACAGTGGTCCTTGAGCTAGAAGTGTTCCTACCTGCCCTCTGAAGCACAGGGGCAGCTGGTGCAGCCCATAACCCCAGTCTATCTTTGCCTGACAGCGTGGCACTGGGACCCACTTATGGGGTTCCAGGGGAGACTGGGGCTTGGGCTCCTCACAGTGCAATGCAAAATGACCAAGTGGGGTGGAAAAATTCCCTGCAATAGGAAAGGCAGCCCTGGCAGAGCAGCCGTGGCAAGACATGGATGTCGCTTCCTTAGGCAGCCAGAGCTCGACAAAACTACGAGACCACTGCCCTACTGGGTACTGCACATTCCCACCCCCTCCCACCTCTTACCCTGCTGGACAGCTCCTGCCCAAAGAGAACACACTTGCTTAGGACCTAAGAGGAAACACACAAGTTCCAGCTCTGGCTCTGGTTCGTTGTCTTTGACTCCAGTGATGGGACCAAGAGGGGTTTGGGGGAGTGTTGGTGTGGGAAGACAGAGATGGTGCTGAAGGCAATCTTGCCCTTGATATACTGCAGCTGTGTTAATTATCCAAGAGTGGGAACAGCTGTGCCCTTCCTGCTATGGGTGTGATAAAGAGTGAGTTAGCTGGGAGGGGGTCAGTTGGAGTCTGCTGGCCATGCTGTGAGGAGGAAGGGACAGGAGGTCGTATGAGGGACAGACAGGGTTTAGGTGGCCATGCTAGGGACAGGAAGGAGCAAGCTGGAACTGCAGAAGGAACAGAGGAGGAGAGAAAGACCAAGAGCTGTGTGGAGCTGCCTATGGGAGACTACATAGAAAATTTATGAAAGACTTCTGGATAATAAGGTGCTGATGCTTGGAGCCTTCTGAAGTTTTACTGAAGCACTCTTGAGTGTTGTTGCCATCTCTGCTATGACATGTTGGGGCCCTTTGGGGCTGGTTTGCTGCCACTGCTGCACAGAAGTATCCTGGTCCCCACAGGTTCTGAGGCTTAGATCCAGAACCAAAGGGGGCCAAGCCAGAGAAAGCTGGAATGAGTAAGAGGAGTGTGCAAGCATCAGGAATCTGTTGTGGTATAATACAGTGAGAAATGGAAGTGTTTGTTAGAGACATTGAGCAAAGATTTTAAGTTAGGAAGGAGATAACTGCAGCAAATAGATTGGGCTTTGTCACCTTTTTTGGTAATTACTGTGGTATTGACTCTTTTGGACAAGCTTAGACAAAGTACAAAAATATTCCATGATGCATTTTTCCTCTGATTCCATGTCTGGGGCTGCTGGACTGGTTTGTAAGTCACTTGTCCCTGGTATGGAAGGACCCCTCTGCTAATCTCCATCCCTAAGTACCATCAGGATGCCTCTTCAGAGCACCAGCTGCAAGGAGAAGCCCCCATCTGCTGCATGTGCCTCTTCAGGCTTCAGATGCTGTAGTGGGATGATGCCTACCTGCATGTCTTCACCAGCACAGCCCTTTGCTTTGGGAAAACATTTTGGACAACACCCGGTATTGTACCTGGACACTGGTGAGATAAACTAGAGGCAACAACTAGAGGTGAACAACCTTTGTTCACGTGCAGTTCACCTCATCCACCTCTTGAGAGCACAATAGGATATATTAGGTAATAGATCTAGATGGTAACAGAAAGGCATCCAAGAGATCTGGTCATGCTTGAATGTGGCCTCAGTGTAGGAGCCAGCCTGCACAAATGGGAGCAGCAGTTGCTCAGCCCCGGCCACAAGCTGCAAAGCACCTGTCACCAAGAATAACCTTTGGAGTATTAGATGGAAAAAATGTTTTTAATGACGTTGTCATCCGTGTGCATGTGCCAGCAGCAGCCAGCTTGCTGAGGACAGAGCTGTGTGTGCCAGTGCCACTTAGTGCCCAGCAGAGCACACAGTGCTCCCAGCCTGCCTCTGTTGCTGGAGGGGATTAAGTACCTCCTGCTATTTAAATGAGTAATTTAAAATATATAGATAATTAACACCATGAGTAGATTTATCCCTCCTCCCTGCCTTCCCTTCACCCAGGAGGTCTGGGCTTTGCCCAGAGGTAGGTGGCAGGGCCAGACCAGCCCCAACGCCCCCAGGGCATCCCTGCAAGTTGCTGGTGGGGTTTGCTCATACTTTTGCCCCACTGCCAGCAGCAGATAGCCTTGGTTCCTTTTCCACACTGCACTTACCCATGTGGCCTGGGGAGTAGTTTGAGCTTAGACATGGTGTTGAAAGGCATGTTGTGAGGTGGATGAGCTCAGCAGATGCTCCCACTGCACTTAAATATAAGCACTCACCCATGTCCCAGGTTGTACCATTGCTGTTGCCATGTACATGGCAAGCTCACTGGGAGCTGTGGCTAAAAGAATAATGACCCACCTAGTACTAGTACTCAAAACTGGGCACTCAGAAATCAGTCCAGTTTCACAAATGCAATAAGAAACCTTCACAGGCCTAGGAAGTACTTTGAAATGTGTGTGAAATGTGGGTGAATTAAAGAAATAAACCCTTCAGACAAAGATTTTTTTTCTTTTAGGGTGTAAGTTGTGAAGTTACAAATACCTTCCCAGGAAGATGCCTCTAATGTTGAAGAAAATAAGCTTCCATTACAGAAACACTGGTCCCATTCCGTGGAAATTATGAGTACAACCTGGGTGCATGAAAAAGCTGCAGGGGGAATAACATCTCAATACAAAAGCTTCAAAGGTATTCTCAGAAAGTCCCCATGGCACATCCTTGGCACTAAGGATGTACATATTGTACAGAGCACCTTGTGTCTGTTAACACAAGGGGTGTCCAAATAAGCTCCTAAAGCTACCAAAAGAGATTTTGTTGCCTCCTCTTCTTATGGAGGATCTGGGGCAGAAACTAAAAGCAAAGCCAAATGTTGAATTTGTTGACATAGCTTATTTTTTTTTCTTCTTATTTTATTGACAAAGGCATAGAAAACAGCTCATAGCTATCCTTATGGTAAGAGGATTTTGTATGTGGCACAGTCCTTCAGGTTGTCCACTTTCTCTTTTTCCAGCCTCTGAGAAGCCACTTCTACAGGATTGCTGCGCAGAGGGTCTCACTTTGTGTTTGCAGATTCTCACAGCTGCCTCATGGCTGGTCATCCCATGCCTCTGCTGAAACTCATCCTGTTGACTGGGATTCTTTCTTCAAATTATCGACCATTCACATCCTACCCTATATAGGTGACAGACACCTCCCCCAGGCCCCCCGGTACCCCACCCCATGTTGGCTATCACCAGAAAAATTTATAGCAAAGCAATTTCCAAAAGTTACTACTGAAAATACAGAATAGATCTGAACTCTGGACCATCACTGGGAAGATTTCCCCAGAAAGGTCTCTGACTTTGACATACTGTGACTCTAAATAGGCTGCGGTTCCTCAGTTCATGTACAAGAATGTCTTCTGGGACAGTGCCAGAAGCCTCTCCAAAGTCAAGACATATCACATCCAGTGCTGTTCCCCCCTAGCCATGAGGCGAGTTATCCTGTCAAAGAATGGAACCAAATTTGTTTGAAATGATTTGTCCTTAGTGAAACCTCAACAAACCCATTCCTGCCATTTATATACAAATTTATAAATCTTTAAAGGATTAGAGAGTAATTGGTCAGTAGCTTGCTCCTTGAGGTTTTCACAGAGAGGTATCAGGTCTGCAGTTCTTTAGGTTTTTCTTCATCACCAGTTAGGTGATGTTGCCATGCTGTCTTTAAGTCCCCTGGCAGCTCACTTGTAGTCTGCAATGCTCCAACACCCATCCCACATTTCGTATTTTTTCTTCTCATGCTTCAGGCTGTTAAAAAGCTCTTGATCCACTTTATTGATCTCTACTTACACTCCCTTCATTTCTCTTGCAGCAGGATATTTTCTTATTTGGACTATGATTCCTTTTATCAGTGCCCAGATCTCTTTTATCATTTAGGACATCTCTTCACAGATCCTGCCTACGAGTTTTCTGAATTCATTTATATTTGATGCTTTGGTTTTTTGGAGTCTTAGTACTTTGAGATTAACTCATTTTACAAAGGTCTGGTATCCAAGTGCATTTTGAGGGGAAAAAGCTTGCAGCAAGCATCTCAGCACTTGTGTTAGAATCCACTACAGAAGGCAAGGGTAGCCCAGGTTCTTGCTAATAGATCCCTTAGGGCTGACTGGAGTGAAATGACACTGGATGAATAGTGTTTGTAAATATACACGTGGGGTTTATTGTAGAACCATTTGGTTGCACTGTAAAACAGCCATTTTGTTATTACTATGTACAGTTATATGGCAATACAAAAGCATAAAGATACCACTTAATGGGTAAGAAAGAGAAGGAAAGGAGTAGAAAGATCACCTGTGGGCCTCACAATGAGACTTGGTTGTTGCAATTTTCATGTCTCTTGGTCAAAATGATGGTTTCAGACTGGTGGTGGGGGAACTTTGGAAGAAGTGGTGGGGAGAAATCCCCCAAACACAACATCTGCTGGGTTTATATTCACTCTGGTTCAGGTAGGAACGCCCAGGTAACCTCTCCTGGGGCAGGGAGTTTCAACTGGATGATGTAATGTTGTGGATCAGATCAGGAATCTTTGACACCTTCTAAGACAATGCAGCTGCCTGTACCATGAGGGATTTGAGTCCATTACGGCTCATTACAGCCCATCAGCAGAGATGAAAACCTTCAGGCTATCTATGAATGTCCCAGCACTTCCCCAGCTGGGGACTTATCACAGCTGGGTTCATTTGAGTAAGGGCAAAGAGACAGTACCCTCCTCACAGGGTTTGCCTCCTTCCTTATCAGAAAAGAGCTGACACAGTATCTGGCTGAAGAGAGAGAGCTATTTCTGAAGTGACTTGGATGTTCCCACTCTGAGCTGGCAGGTTGTCTCAGGGAAAGTTGTATGAAGGTGGCTGAGGCTGGATTGCTCACCTGCAATGAACATTGGAGCCATCAGCATTCCAGTCTCTCTTCCAGTATCACTGGTGAACATATTTTCCTCCCCAGACCTGGATGACTGGACAATAGTATACCCTTTATCTTAAGTTCCTGTCACAGTCCAAATTCCAGTTAGCAGGAATATTTGGGGAAGGGTGGACTTCCATGATTGCAGAAGGACAACAAGGCTTTTTTTCAGTCTCCTAGAGTGGGCAAAAGTCCTCTGATATTTTTTGCAATGTTTAAGCCGTTAACTTGAAGCAATTTTAACAGCTCCAGAGATGCAAAAATTAACTTTCATGTTGGGCTGCAGGTGAACAAATCCAGCCTCAGCCACCTTCATACAGCTTTCTCTGAGACAACTTGCCAGCTCAGAGTGGGAACATCCAAGTCACTTCAGAAATAGCTCTCTCTCTTCAGCCAGATGCTGTGTCAGCTCTTTTCTGACATGGTGAAGCCAGGAGGAATCACTTCAGTGGGCCCAGCCAAAACCATGACTGAGGGAGATAGCACTGGCACTTAGTGCTATGCAAGGCCAGCACTGTGCTGTGAAATAGGACACTGGACAGTCAATCTGCAGTTTTTAAGTGCTTGAAGCACAGCATAGAGATGCTACAGAAGAACTTGTTTCAACAGAATCCTTTGTTCACACACCATAAAGCAAGGAGTTAAGAATCTGTTTTGTACTGGGACTGAATTTCTTTATTTCAATCAGGTGAGTTGTATTCATACACTTCAGACTCCCACATCTTGCACCAAGAAACTACTCTGAGGTCCAAACTAGGGCCACCTAGTTGTGAGTTGTGTGCAGGAGACCTGAGCTATTCCTGCTGGCACCAGAGAGGCAAGGTGTGGAAACCTCACTCTGAAAACTCACTCACAGCCGCAAGGAGCTGCCTCCCTCACTGCCCAGTGCACACCCCGTGCCTGCAGCACAGTGCAGGTGTAGCTCAGCTGGGGCAGAGAGCCTCCCACCACCACTGCCTGGGCTGTGGGTGTGGGCTGGCTGAGCACAGAGAGGGGCCATGGCTCCTCTGCCTCAGCTGAAGACCCTCAGCCCAGTCCCAATGTGCTGAAAGAAAACATAATGTGGAATAAATGTTCATTTATGCTTTTGCAGGAGATGGGGATATAGGTTTGTGCTGCAACACACAGCATGGAGTTTGTGGTGTTTTCTGAATGAAAACTAGACAACTCCTGGAGTGCACAGGCAAGGCCCCTTTGAACAACAAAACCCACCATTAAAATCAGTAAGAAGGCCCTCAGTAGAATTACAAAAAGTATAATTGTTTCTCAAAGTAGCTAGTCTTGGGTTTTCTGGCAAACACTCCATACAAAACACTTGCTGTTAAGAGTCCTTGGTTCCTAAGCTGGCATTTTTTTAACCCATTTCCTATTCATGGTGTTTTCCAAACTAAGGAGAATCACTTCTGCAGAGTGTTCTGTCCAATTTAATACCAGCTTTTGAACAGTTTCCAAGATATTTTGCCTGAAATGGCTTGTAAGGGCTGGCTGCTGAGAAGTCAGAAGGTCAACATTCTGCATGTCGATTGTGTTAGTTACGTTACAGATAAGAGGAAAAAAGGCAGAGGGAGGAGGAAGAGAATGGCAGTATCACTGTTGGAAGCAGAGGCAGAAGCAGCCCTTTTTAATCCTTTTGACTTGCTCACAGAATGGCAGCACTGCCAGGGAAAGGATGAAGGCATCTTGGGCTACCTTACATCGACTCCAGAACCAGGAAGCATGGCCAAGAAATTGGTCGTTTCTTTTTCAAAACATCCTTTCCCTGTTTTTAGTTAAGTCTTGCAGAACCCCAGAGATAACAACTACTGCTCTTCCCTTAGCCCAATAACTTGTTACCCTTGGTAGTACAAGGAAATTCACATGGTTTGCCAGTTCATTCTTGACAGAGGCACACTGGCTGTCATACCTCTGCAATTCCTTCTTTTATTGTTGAATTTGCACCTAAAGACTTAGCAGAGCCCTCTCTGACCACCTACAAACAAACTAGCCTGTGACTACCACACAAGCAGAAACCCTCCCCTGGGACTGCAATTGCCTTGCCTTCCATGTGCAATAAATGAGTTGACTCCTTATTTATTGCAAGAGATTTACACGTGATCAAGTGAAATGAGAGTGATGACAAAGCTGGTCAAATGCACTTGAAGGGATGAGTGTGTGACCTCCTCTGCCATGGAGCTGGTGCTGCAGCCTCTGATGAATGCCACTTCCTTGTAGCCTAGAAAATCCTATGTTTTACAACAGCAGCAGCTTTCCAGCATGGCTTGTTACTTACCATCTTTGAGGATTAAAAGGTTTTGGGCAACAGCTGGAAGATACTATTTCAGGCTCCCATGGAGTGAGGCATGACCTGCAGAGTAAAGTAGGAAGGCTCCCATGTGAAAGGGAGGTGTGAGGACATGCACGGTGCAGTGCCCATCTCCTGCCCGTGGGGTGGGGAGCCTGTGCCATGAGATCCCACACCCCACCTTCTGCCATCATCACTGCACTCCTGCTGAAGCTTCACAGCCTTTCTAAGCAGGCTGGGCAGAAAGCTGTCATCAAACCACAGAGGTGCACTCTGCAGCTTGCTTTAATTCAGTCTGGAGGCTTACATACAGGGGAGAAACCTCACAGACCTCCAAACCCAACCACAGACTGACACCTGACTCTGCAAGGAGGAAAGTCCCTTCCCTCTCCTACAGCACTGTAGGAATAACTAGAAATCAAGATTCAACAAGGAACCACCACAAGACACTGGAGCAAAAGTTATCTATTTTATTACAAAACCTAAACCAAACAGATGCCTTTCAGTTTAACAAATTTGCCACAGGCAGAAATGTGCTGGGGCAGGGTAAGTTCAATATAAACTCAGGCCATGGAAAGCAGTGCCTTCACACAAACAAATCCCACTGTAATGCAATCTCCTACAACACGCTATGCCCTTTGAAGATCAGCAAGAAAGGAGAGGTTTTTTACTTCTGGCAGGACCAATAGATGACTTGCACTGTCGAGTCCTGGTTCTCTTCTCTGTCCCAGCCTTTTTCAGTTGTCATTCAAAGTAGAGCTGGAGAGGCCCAGGAGGACTTGAAGGATGAGGAGACACATGCCAGCGTCTGCTTTCAGACACAACACTGACACTCAGTGTGTCCCAGCTTCAGAAACATGCTGCTACTGACGCAAGGCAGAGCAGAAAATTGTTTACAAGCACCAGGTAAGGACAATTTGGCCTAGCAGCCAAGTGGACTGGCAATAAAACCAAGAGGGGAAGTGGGCAGCTGAGGCACTGCTCTCATCTGATGAGCACAGGTTGTTGGACAGCTCATAGCATGGGCTATGTGAATCAGGACCAGTATGGTCTGCACAATCCTCCAACACAAACCCAGAACAAGTAACCTGACCTCTCCCTGGACATTAACCATCATGCTGGTTGGGCCTTCCATAGTAATGTACAAGTGTCGCCAGAAGCTGCTCAGAGATTCACAAAAAATTCAGCAAGTCAGGATGCAGGGATTGGAATTGTCTTGTGACAGGGGAAAGCAATGTACTGGTCCCAAATCTATCCATGAAGTTAGCCATGGCCTAGCAACAGGAATACCCACAAATACCAGTTAACCAACAGCCACCCCTTGTTTGCCTTCCTTGAAGAACTGACCCAATTTTAGTTGCAAAGCACATGTGAATGCATGGCTTTTGGAGGGGAAGGACACAAGGATAAGAAAAGGAGGTCAGCAGAAGGATTTATGTAACAAGCAGGAGTGGTGACTGGCTGGTTTATTTCCAGAAGATGCAGTGAGTGAGTGTTAGCAGCTCTGTAGTCCCCCCAGAATCTTGTGAGGCATTGCCCAGCCCCAGTGCTTGGCTGATAGAATTCCTAGAGGCATCCAATTGTCTGTTTCTGCTGGATATAACTATACATTAAAAAACCGACCAAAGAAAAACCCCCACCCCCAAAAAACCCCAAACCACCAAACACCAACCAACCCAGCAGCCAGCACTTTTAATTCCTAAAACTAAAATATTAAAATGGAGAGGGTTTCTTTTTTTATACAGTTGGTTTCATTCTTTACTCCCTACAATATAGGATTAGTGAGTGTGACATGGACATTTCTAACTATACACTAAACCAAATTATTTCAACACACAAAAGATGTACCCAGGGCATTAAAAAACAGCAACAACAACAAAAAAACCCAAACCAAACCAGACCAAACCAAAAAAAAAAAAAAAAAAAAAAAGAGAGAGAGAGAGAGAGAAGAAGTAATCAAGAAGGTGGGAGCTTGGCAGGCAAAAAAAGCACATACACTGTGTTGGAGAAACCATGATGATCCAGCAGCAGGAACTGTTCTTGCTAAAGGGATGACTGCTTTATATTATGATGGTATGATGTATATTTCAGGTATTACCAGAGGTGTTTTCAACCATGCCATATGTTTTAATTAGCTCCAATATACTTCCCAGAGGAAGAGTTATTAGTACTCTTAAACAGTTATTTATAGAAAGGCTTGTTAGTTTTTCTTTTAGCTTTCCATTTTGTCAACAAGCACTAAGTTACTGCATCAGGACACCTTTTTTGGTGATGTATTTATCTCATGCTATCGTCACGATGATGTAACAGAGTGAAGATGCTGTGTTGTATCATCTTTTACCAAAGCAACAGAGCCTTGAGGGATGAGTCCAGTCTCTAACAGCAACCTATTGCTGTTTCAAGTAATTGTTGGTGTGATCTCATATTAGCATGTCATTTCATCACCTTCACTCCAGTTTCTTCTAACAGGTTCTTGGTCCAGAGGTAAGTGGCAGAAGGATCACCAGGTCTGAAGTGGGAGGCTGCTCAGAAGAGGCAAGTGTATTTCCAGTGGTTGGAAATACACAAAGCAGAACACTGCCTGTTCCACCACACTCTGCCCAAATCTAGGATTGCAATTATGGGCTCCCCTGACAAGGAAACAACTTTAATAAAACTGCTAGTGGTTGACACAGCCCCTGTGGCTTTCAAGAACACCAAACTCCTCATGCCAAGACTTCACTGTTACTGCTAGTCACACCCCAGTGTCAGTACCCAGGAGATACTGGCAACAGCAAATCAGGCAAACTGGGCAGGCACACACCACTGTGCAGGAGGAGAGCTTGGATTCACAACCACCAAGAACAAGAAAAGTCACTGCTGACAGACCTTCACCAGTGAGCATGGCCCAAGCTGTACTGTTGAGACATAAGTCAAACAGACTCCTGGGGACCAGCAGCACGACTCTGTCTGTCTGCACTGACAGTGTGTTCTTTGCTCTTCAGCAAAGCACAAGGCAGGCTAATGCTGCTTTTAGTAGGCTTCTCAAAATGTTTATTGCTCTACAACATACAGATGAACACTTTGTCAGAGCAGAAGATGCAAGACTTTACTGACTCTACTAGGCCTATGGCTCCCACATCCTTCCTACAGCTTTAGATTCCAGAGGCATGGCACATCTTTGCTAAGCATGTTATTTGACCATGAATAGCAATGCATTTGTATTTAATTTCTGCCCAGCTTGCAACAGGTGCACAAACTACTTCTGTACATTCCTAATGCAACTCTTTTCTATTCCTACTTTAAGCAGCTTTGCACCAATACTTACATGAAAACTGTGCTCTCAAAAGCCCAATAGCCTGAGTTGCAGAGAGCTTTATGGTAAGAAAAGGGGCTCAGCTGCTCTCAAGAAGCATTTGGTATCTGGGGCACTGTGTGCACATCTGCAAGAACAATTCATGCTGATACACTGGCTCCTTTCTGCATGGAGGTGCTGTTAAGGCTGGCCAGTGAATGATGGTTTGGTGGCAGAAATTAATGCATTACTATAATCCACTGAATGCAAAGTGTCCCTCTAACCCTAACAGCCTTCAAAATCAAAGGGAGGAACAGAACACTAACTCCAACCCCTGTACAAGACAACTGTACAATTTACATATATATTTATATACAGTATATAAAATTCTTTGAGTCCCAGTGAACTCAATTTTACATCATCAGTAGCTGTTCCAATTTTAAAAAGTCATGATACTGCTTCCCTCCACTTTCCAAAATATTAGATAATGGCATTGAAAAGCAATTAAAAACAAACCCAAACCAATTTTTTAAAAGTGCAAACGTTCTGGGTGCCACTTCTGCTGCACTGGATGTTGCTGATGCTGCGTGCTTGCTCGCAAGCAGCAAGGTGTCTGTCCCTCTGTCACTGGATCTTTTCTTCCTTTGGGTCAGCTCCTGCCTTCCCTTCTTGTCTTCTGCTGCTACACCAGGCGACCTACTGAAAGATTAGGGTGGGGTGGGCAAGGAGGGAAAAACGGAACAGAAGCAGAACAAGTAAGGGAAAAAGGCAAATTAAACCAAAAGGAAACCTGACTGATAAAGATCCAGTATAGCCTCTGCTGAAGCCACGGCCCCAGAAAGTTGAGAGCCCAGAGTAAGCTGTGAGGCTGAAAACAACCAGGGGCTAATGAAACAGCCTTGCTGGAAAAAGCATTGAATGAGTCACATGGAGCCTTAGGGACTGACATATTTTTAAACACAAAACACCACTTTCCTCCTCCTCCTTGGAAATGGGCATGCAGTCTAGGGAAATAACTGGTCCAACATCCCTTGCTCTGCTCTTCTGCCTGGCACAGCTGATGCAGAGACCCACTGCTGCCAGGCTGCCCTGCCACCATCAGCCACAGCCAGCTGCCTCCTTCTCTAGCAGACAAGCAGGTCTTGGAGGAGGCCTTTCTTCAGAAAGCTTTTGTTAAGCCCCCTTACCAAAGGTTCTCAAAGAACCAAAGCTCTTATGGGATCAGAGCTAGAGCTCTGTGGATTAATTACAGGTGAAAACACGCTAAAGAGAAAGCAAAGTAAGGATTTGATTTTCAGAGAGGAGGAAAGGCCTCACTGGGATCACTGCTGATCAACATGCCACGTCACAGGGGCAAATATTGTCAAATGCAAAATTATTTCAGGTAGCCATATTTGCAATTAATTGCACAGGTCTGCAAAAGGTGCCAGCTGCGCTCAATGACCAGTTCATAAAAACAGCAGATGGCTTCCATGTCTGTAAGTGCAGTGAAGGTGGAGGACCTGTCCTACACTGAGCACTCTGAGTGACAAGGAGGAGGCTGAAGCCACAGCAATTGCTCAAATGTCTCTGCTCAGCTTTTAGCAGCAGGCAAAAATCAAGTACATACTCAGGATGGAGGACACACCAGGAAACATCACATCATCAATGTACAAGGTGTAGTTGATCTTTATCTTCAGCTCTCTGTTCAGCCCAGACCAGATACATTCCCCAGGAAGATAAGGAGGACAGCAAGAGGTATAGGAAGACTTCTGGCATTAAACAAATACACAGCCCAGGTCTCCTCAACACAAGAAGTAGTCTAACCAGACATATGTAGGACAGCTATAGAACAACTGGCAAAAGATATAGGCAGGGAAGAACTTCTCACTGCTTCCTACAATCCATGAGGCAGCAAAGCAAATTATGTTGTTCCTGCCTGATGAAAGGGTCCATGTGATCCAATGCCACAAAATACAGGGGAGAGCAGACCTTTATCACAATAGAGAAGAGTCTTCATGGGAACTTGTCCACGGAGTAAACATAACAAATAACCTAAATTGTTCCTTGATAGCAGAAGAAAGAGTAGGATAGGAGTCATCCCATAGCTGCTTTATCCTATTCTAATTCCTTAGCAACATATTGTCTGTTCAGCAAATGACACAGAGCTGGACTTTGAAATGATGCCATGGAGCTGCATGTTGGTTTATTTATATCTCTTAAGAACAACTTTGGTTTCCAGCTGTTTCTATACTGCTGTTCATGAACATAGGAGAACAGGGGAGAATGAATTCTGCAATACATGCTTATCACAGGAAAAAAAGAAAACATTTTGACAAGATACTCACTGAAAGGGTTAAGGCCTTGTCTTTTTCCATTGGGCAAACTGCTCAGGCTACCTGTAAAATCCAAGAACCACATTAAAGGGAGTAAATTCTACAGCATGACAAAGGAGCCTTCCCTTGTCTGTTGGCAGAGGGCAGGTTCAAAGCAGTCCCTCTGAGCATGCTCACAGCAAGTTCTGCCAACAGGATTCACATGCAAGAGTCTAACCAATGTGCCTGAGATGAGAGAGGTTAAATCCCTGGTGTTATAGTAGCTGAATATCATGAAATCCAGAGGTTTTGCATGGGCAAAAGATACCAGTTACAAGGTTAAACTGATCAGTGGAACGAGAAAGAAGAAAGGAAGGATGCAAGTAGTGAAGTTTCCCCAAGCAAGCAAAATAATGCCATGTAGAAAGGGGGCAGCCAGAAGAGAGCGAAGGCACAGGCAATACAGACAGCCCAGGTTTATTAAATCTTTCACTTGAATCAAACAAAGAAGTGCCTAAAATCAAAGACCTGAACTTATACCTGGCAGAAGGGCAGAGCTGTGACTGCATTATGAGATAACAGGCACATGCACCCTACACCAGATGGAGCTCATGGCAAGGGCCTCTGCACTGGGCACAGACAGCTCAGGGATTACAGGAGCTCTCAAAAGCGTGTCACACTTCCTGTGAGCTGCTTCCTCTGATTTCAGAGGAGGGATTAGCTGAAAATGGGAGCTACTGCTCCCAGCCAGCAGCAGTAAGCCTGTTGCCACCCTACACTCCAGCCCTGAGATTTGTGCATGCACATGACCTGACTGCACAGCTCGCTCTGCACATCAAGTACACTACTGCACATGCTGCTCTGCACATGCAGGAACAAGACAGAAGCTCAGAGAGCACGGGCGAGGTGCAGGAAGCCCCAGGGGCCAGGAGGCTGGGCTGTAAAATAGGAACGGAGCTGCTGGGAAGAAAAAGCCAGGAGGTGAAAAAGGTGGCTGAAATGGGTCACAAAGAACAGCCTGTTGGCTTTAGAGAATATTAATAAGGGAAACTGTGTAAACACAGCAAGTTATTCCAAGACCCCGAACACCAGCCCAGTAGCAGCCACCTGCCCTGCTGGGAGCAGCAGAACCATGGCTCGCTGATGCCCGTGGGTCAAACACGGCTCTGCTGCCATGGGCAGAGGCTCCACTGCCAGGGCCAGAGGATCTGCCTGGGCTGACTGGCACTCACAGCCTGGGCCCTTCATGGATGGCTGCCAGGGCCTGGTGGGCACTGCCAGGCTGTGCATCACTGCCCTGGCTGGCAGTCTGGGGAAGCCAGAGGGCATCCGAAAGAACCCTCCCACCTTTAACACTGGGTGCAGGTGAGCCTGCAGCACAGGGCTATGCATGAGCACAGCCCATCTTTGCAGAGCTGGGTAAGCACTGTCTGTCTTTGGAAAGAGGTGGGGAGCTCTGGGCTGGTGTGCACAGAAGGCAGGAGCATATCCCCTGCTACTCTGGGGGCAGAGAGCACTGCCTTCAGCTGCCTGCCTGCCATACAAACCAGGCCAGCCACATGTACCTGTCGAAGGCAAAACCCTGCCACAGCAACACTGCACTGCTGACACAAAAGAGAGGAAGGAATATGGCAGGCGGTGACTGTGGGTTACTAACATTTAGCTGGGAAGTCCTTGGGCATTATGGGGTAACATCCCATCATTTGGCAAGTTTCATAAAGCAGAGTATTTGCTCGTCCTCACAACACTGTCTTGGATAACAGTTCTAGTCACACTGGATTAGGCTAGGTGTCTTTCAACAGAAAAAGCCCCAAGGAAACTCCAGCAGCTTTTTATAGGAAATTATTATTGCTCAGACATACTGAGCAAACCTTTCACCTTCTGAGGAAAGAAACAGCCTTGTCTTCTCAATACAATACTGATATCCTGATTCATACTATCACTAACTTTTGTCAAGATTAGAGGCAAATTATAGCGCCTCAACAAAGCTCCAAAAGGCAGTACCTGAACAAGACAAACAAAACCAAACACTGAACCAGTGCAGCTCCTTTGATTCTACTCTAATAGCAATTAAATGAACTTTGAAATTCGTTTTTAATTCAGTCAATACCCGGTTACAATTTTTTCATGGCCAGTCAGATTGTTATTTTCTGTCATCGTTGGTCCAGAGGCCTTTCCCAGGTGACTGCTTTTTGCCGCCTTCTCCCACACAGTGGCTTGTACAGTAATGATATAGAGCAAGTCATTCCCAGCCTCCCAAGCATGTAGTTACTTCTGAAGATAGCAATAAGAAAGGTCCAAAACATCACTGAATGAAATCTCATCTTCAGATTGTCTGTCTACTTCTCCTTCTGTCTGTAGTATTTCCTCAGATTCAGTAGAAAGTGACATTCTGTTTAATTACACACACATACACTTTTTAATTAAGATATTTCGATCCTGTTTCTGGACTGTGCTTTTGGTGGCTGGGTTCCACCTCAGATGTCCTCATGGCCTGTGAAGCATGCCCAACACCTACCACCTGACAAGCTCTTGGACAGCAAAGCAATCACAGGATCTGAGCTGGCAGAAGGGAACTTCCCGTCACCTGGCAGAGGGACATTTTTTTGCTGCTTATTCCCTTAGCTCCTCTTTGGGCAGCCACAAAATGCTGACTTTGTCTTCTGAACTTGGAAGAATATAGAAGTAAAACTCAACTCCAACATTTTGCAGCCAGCACAACTAGCACAAGCCTCACTCAGTTCTGCAGCCCTCCTGTCCAACATCACTGGACTCCAGTTAATCCTGGGTCCAGTAACTTTCCTGCAAAGCTTTATAATGTGTGTCTATCTCCTCTCAAGGATCCTGCCTTTTGACTAATGCAGAGAGATAAATTTGTTCTTTGATCACAGATGATGCCCCCCTTAACTCAGGCTGTGCAGGCTAAGCTGAGGAATGCTAACTTTTAACAGGCTGTAAATCAGTCTGTTTTCCTTCCACAATTCCTCAAACAATCCTAGATCAAGTGATGGCAAAGACTGTTTCTGGCATACTCCAAGCTAAAAGCCCTGCCTGACTGTTCTGCCCCAATTTAAGAAGCCATTTGCAGGCTTCTGCAAACACTCAAAGGCTGACTCTTATGTGGCTACTCCATTCTGAGATCCAAGAATGGCATTTTTCCATGTAAATGGCCCCTGACAAAAACAAGTCTGGTTGAAAGACAGGGACAAGAGCCATGCAAAGTGCCCACCAGACCTTGCAGATTTACCAGCAGCTTTTTGGGTCACCATAAAGATGGAAAGGAGGAAGGGTTTCTGATAGACTGGGCAGCTATTTTCCTCACTGGAGAACCACAGGTAGGCAGGACCCACATATTAGATTACCACAGATATGAAGAGACTGCTGAGGAAGGGAAGACAGACAACTATGCATCTCAAACAGATTTAATTCTAAGCTGGAAAGAACTCAGATTCAGGTTAGTCCTTACAAATATCCCAGCTGAATCCCCACATATAAATCTTATTTGGACTCTCTAGGTTCTGATAGGCACATAACAGTAATGTTATCTATGCTCCATGCTTCCTTTAAGCAGCTCTATTTCCATGTTTGGATGGAACTGGCCATCAAAAAAAAAAAAAAAAGCAAAACACTGTCAAAAATGCAGAATGCTTAATATCTGTTTTCCTCAGCATCCCAAATACTACAAAATTTGTATTATGTTTTATTTTCAAAACCATTCCAAGTGTTCAATTTGCCTAGAAAAAGGCATAATCATCTGGAATGATGACCCATTTCATCTTAGTCCTTATTCTACTGGACACCCACAGAGGATTTGGAACATCTGAGCTAAGTTCACTTGCATGAAGTATAAAAAGGGGAAATTATAACCTTCCTTGTCTCCCTGCAACCCCTCCTCATCCAAACTAGACCAGAAGAAGCTTTCAAACAAAGCTTTTGTTGAAACAGAAACATTTCCATGAAAAGTTTTGTTTTCATCTGACATCATCAGTTTACAACTGAAAGTATATAATCAAAAAGGTTTCCAGCTAGCTCTTGGCTTGAACCCACAGCGACCTCAGCCCCAGCAGATCTTTGGGGGCCATGGTACAGAGAAAGACAGCAAAATACAGGGACTGACTACATGCCCCTATGATTGGGATAAAGGAAAGTCAGAGAAGGGGTAAGATTGCAGAATCATAGAATGGGTTGGGTTGGAAGGCACCTTAAAGTTCATATCATTCCAACCCCCCTGCCATAGGCAAGGACCCCTTTCACTAAAACAAGCTACTCAGAGCCCCATCCAACCTGGCCTTGAAAATCCAGTGATGGGGCATCCACAGCTCCTCTGACCAACCTGTTCCAGCCCTCACCACCCTCACAGTCAAGAATTTTTTTCTCATACCCACTCTAAACCAACTCTCTTTCAGTTTGAATCCATTTGCCCTTGTCCTGTCACTCTGTGCCCTTGTAAAAAGTGCCTCTCCCTCTTATAGGCTCCCTTCAGGTACTGGAAGGCCACAATTACATGACCCCAAGCCTTCTCTTTTCCAGGATGAACAATCCCAGTTCTCCCAGCCTTTCCTCACAGCAGAGGTGCTCCATCCCTCTGATCATCCTGGTGGCCCTCCTCTGGACTCACTCCAGCAGGTCCTTGTCCTTCCTGTGCTGGCACCCAGAGCTGGGAGCAGCCCTGCAGGTGGGTCTCAGCAGAGCAGAGCAGAGGGGCAGAATCCCCTCCCTCCCCTGCTGCCCACGGTGCTTTGGATGCAGCCCAGGACACGTTTGGCTTTCTGGGCTGGGAGTGCCCATGGCTGGGTCATGTCCAGCCTCTCACCCCCAGCACCCACAAGTCCCTCTGGGCAGGGCTGCTCTCCATCTGTTCATTCATAGCCTGTGCTGATACTGGGGGTTGCCCTGAACCAGGTGCAGCACCTTGCCCTTGGTTGTCTTAAACCTCATGAGATTCCCATGGGGCCAAGATTCCCATTCTTGAGCTTGTCCAGGTCTCTCTGGATGGCATCTCATCATTTAGGCATGGCAACTGCACCACTCAGCTTGGTGCCATCTGCTAATCTGCTGAGGGTGCACTCAATCCCACTATGTCATTTATGAAGATATTGAATAACACTGGTCCAGTGTGAACCCCAAGGGACACCACTCGTCCCTGATGTCCATCAGGACTCTGAGCTCTGGATGTGACCATCCAACCAATTCCTTATCCACCTAATAATCCAACCATCTCTCTCCAGTCTACAGAGGATTTGTGGGGGACCATGTCAAAGGCAAAGATACTGACTGTTTCTAAATTCAGCAGTTCTTACGAATAGGAAGCACAGAAAACATGTCACCTACCACCTCACAACTTCATGACTTCTTGAAAAAGATCCATTACAAACTTGCTTACTGCACCTCTGGAGCACTCTTCCTCAGTTCTTTCTTCCATGTTACAACCTGCTCTCTGCACTGTCCCTCACTGCTTTTTAGTCCTCAGCATCCTTTAACTTATCCCTTTATCTTTCATCCTCAAGGCTTATCAGGTCTGTAGTAGGTATGTGGAGCTGTATGACAGAACAAGCTCAGAGCCCCTTTTTGACCACAAAAAGTCCTGTCCTCATACAACAGAAGAAACCATGAAAGGTCAAGGCTGTGTTCTCAGCAAACAGTTGGACAAGCAGGCACTCACAACAATGTCTTGCTGCCTTCCTTTCCCTTCACATGGGCTCAAAGTTTCACATTTTCTTTCTTCTCTCCCTTTAATTTTTTCCCCTTCCATAAACTAAATTTTGAACAGTCAGTTGGCCAGAGCAGCAGATTCCAGAGAGTCTTATTCCAGGCCAAATAGCTATAAAATTCATTTGGCATACTTGTCTTATTGGGAAGGTAATAAAATTAAGGATTGCTATTTTGGTGTGTCATTCCTCAGTAAGGTACTGATGACTAAAAAAACACCTCCACAGAGCTAGGAAAATGAATGCTTCCACAGCTGACAAGAAATGCTATATGCTTGTTATGGTAACTAAGATGATTGCAAAGCACCTAGAAAATGCAACTTCCCAACACTCAAATGTACTGACTCCCTTCCCACTCGTGCTAAACCTGAGAAAAGGACTAAGAAAAGATTAAGATGGGAGAAAAAAAAGCCACCCTTCTCAATTACTGTGACACTTACAACAACAGCTGTCTGCACAGCCAAAACACCTGCACAGGAAATTAGCCCCCTGGAATCTCCCCATTTGCCTTCTCCTGCCAAGCAAGTCTACCCACAGTCAAGAATGACTGATAATTATTGAATTTGGGTTGAACAGCTTCAATTCCTAAAATTTCCAAAAATATCAGTTTGGTTCGGGTCCCAACAGATGATGAGGTGAAGACGAAAAAAGGAAGAAAAGGCAGGAGGGTGGGTTGATTGCTCAGATGATAAACAGAAAGGAAAATAGGTTATTCACATGTCTTATTTCTCCCCCAATCTCAAAGTACAATTTAAGGCTGAAAAAGGGCAACAGTACAGCCCTGTGCTTTCTTTCAGATTGTTCTCTTTGCATCATCTGCTCTCCTGCATGCTGAATTTAGCAATGAAAATAAATATTATTTCTGTTAGTAAACAGGGTCTTCAGAGAAGGACTGGGTCTATGCTGGCTCATATATCATCCAACCTGCATGGTTGAGACAACAGAATCTTGTTAGCAGGGTATTACTCAGAAGGGACCTGGTCTTAACCACAGTTTCCAAGGACTTCAACAGTACAAGCAGAGTTCTGGCCAAGAACACTCATCTGTATAGTGCATAGCACAGAGGTCTGTGATAAGGCATAGAAGATGGAGAAATAACAAACTACATTTGCATGGCTGTGTATAAATCCCACTCATTTGCTCACACAAACTGTGGCACTTTTGAAACAGCTGGGAGAAAATGGATTTCTGTTTTCTGTAATTCAGTTTTTATTTGTCATGTTTGTTTGTCAGTTTTTACTGAGAAGAAAAATGAGGAAGAAAAGGCACTCACCTCCTTCCTTGCTGACTCCCAAACACCCTTTCAGCTCCTGAAGTGAGATTGACTTGTCCTTGTTGAGGTCACAGTAGTCAGTGA
Source organism: Hylia prasina (assembly GCA_013397195.1). NCBI lineage: Eukaryota > Metazoa > Chordata > Aves > Passeriformes > Sylviidae > Hylia > Hylia prasina. The sequence continues at coordinate 1,655,121 of VYXD01010236.1, forward strand.
AACGCCGGGCACATTTCTTGGGCTTGGCTTTCTTCTTCACATAACGTTTGAAAGGCTTTAGCTCCCGCTTGTTGATGTCATTGCTGCTGTTGTTGTCCAGCTGGCTGAAATACCAGTGTACCACTCGCTCCTCCAGTGTGTGGCTGGGGTCTGGCTCAGAGAACCTGGAACAGAGGAAGCACAGGCCCCCAACAAGGGGGTGTTCTCACCAACACTGTCAAGCACATGCTGACGAGCAAGAGCTGCTCATGGAATCAGCAAGTGCTATGCCGTGTTCAAAGTAAGCAAAAAACACAGGTCTTCCAATCTCCTCCTTTTAGCTGGGCTCTTTTGAGACAGATCAACTTTTTCTAAAAATGTCCTTTAGCATTAACAAGAGGATTACCAAGAGAATCTTGGAGTCTGATATCCTCACTAGCTCTGGTTCTCCTCATACCAGTTGCTGAAACTCTGCCTGATCCCAGAATGATCCTCACTAGAGGGCAAGAGACACTCTCCCTGGTCCTTTTGACACTTGGGCTTCCCTTCAAATTACCAGCAAGAGAGCCATGAGTGTCAGCTGTCATGGTAGTTTCTGTGACAGTAACATCTAGATTTCAGAAGGGAACAAATTAATTTAATGCAAGACACATTCATTATTTGAAAATGTCCTTGGCAAGATACAATATTCTCCCTCTATCTGTTTATATAATCCAAACTCCTCTGCTGTATTTTCAGCATTTATCGTGCTTTTCACATAGCTGATTGACACATAAGTGTTCCATAGCAGATAAATACCACAAATCCATTAAAAGCAGTACTACAGAGCTGGCAACTTTGGTTTGTTTCATTTCTTTATCATTCTGGTATTACAAGTTTGATGCTATTTGACTCACATTTTCTTTTTGTAGACAACAACATCAGAGAGGAAGAGGAAAAAAAAGGAGGAACAGCAACAGCTATAAACACAAAATTATAGAATGCTGCCTTTCAGCATCATGCCATCACTGAACAGGCACTGTTATGTTATACCATTTAAACAGTGTCTGGTGCTCTGCAGCAGCAGTGGGAAAGGGGGTAATTCCTCAGGGATGCTGAGAACCAGGGAAGAAGCCCTCTCTAAAGCTAGTCTGTCTTTTCTCCATATGATGAGCATGCCAACAGAGAAAGCTCAAAAGATGCTGAAAGGAGGCTGAGACCTGAACCTTTTCTTCCTTCCAAGAATAAAGCATTTTAGTGCATGGAAATTAGTGGATAGGTAGTCAGACATGCTACACTGGCACTGATTGCTCTGACTCTTTCCAGGAGACATATCCAGCTGCTGCATAAATTCCTTCCCCAGGAAGGAGAGAGGAACAGTTGCCTGCTGCAGGCAGCCAGATTCTGGTGTGAGTTTGGGGCATTGTAGCTGATGGAGAAATACAAACCCAAGTACTCTATAAAATGCTCTCAAAGACTGCTGTTGACCTTGTTTCAGAAACTAGTAGGATCTATACTTTTATGGTCACTGAATTTTTTTTTTTTTTTAATTGGGAACTAGGAGAGAGAAAATTCTTTTGACTTTCTGGTGTGACCAGTTTTGCCTTTAAAATGTAGGTACAGAGCCTGAAAATACTCCCTCACACACGCTACTCCTATGGTAGATTAAATCATTAGTGAGGGGGAATCTGCAGCAAGCAGAAAACAAGAACTGGAGTTTAGGTGGAGAACTGAGATCCTCATTAACCTTTTCTACGGCGTTTACAAATGAGATTAGAAATTAGAAAGGTAGCCCCTATCCAGAGATACTTGAATCCTTGCAACAAGTAAACACACACATTACAGAGAGGCAGATAAACTGCATAACATTTTTCCCAGGGTTTTACTTGAAACTATTTCCTTCATTTAATTCGTAACTGAGAGGCAGGCTGGCATTCAGTCATAGCATCTGGTCAATGTACAGTGGGATAAACACTGTGCAGGAGGAAGAAGGGGCAATAAGTCTGTCTTACTTTGGGGAGCCAAAATACCAGGTAAGCACCTATACACCTGGAATCACCTATAGAAAAGCAAAAATTGCAAAATTCCTCCCACCCTCCCCGGAAGTTAAGGGAGTGTCCTGATTTTCTAAACTGTATGGAATGACCAGGATGACAGGAGAGAACAGAAACACATCCTGTGTCTTGTTTTTATGACATTTATGAACATAGCTATTGGCCTCTCTCCCTTTTGGAAAGAAGCTGGCTATCATTTGAAGACTAGCATGTTTCCAGCAGCCTCAAAGGAGTTCTGTATTGCCAGGGGCAATACTCTGCCTTTGCTGAGATAGAAGAATAAAACCTGAGCTTTTGCATGTGAGACTCCCCTTGTTCACACCTTGGCTTGCCCTCGTTTACTGAAGCCCACAGCTGGAGAGGAAGAAATGGAGAAAACAGCAAAGCATCTTAGAACCAACAGCAGAAAGACAATAGACAAGAGCTTCTCATGACCTACTGAAGAGGCACTCAGAAGCAGGATTTTAAAGTGCCTCTTTTCCAGGGGCACACCAAAGAGGAGCTCTTATGAGTTATCAAGAAAGGCAACATGGCTCTCTTCAACACCTCCACAAAGAGAATGAGGGACATTCACAGGCTAATACAAATACACTGACTCATGAGGTGACAATAAATCAATCTTTGCCATTACAAACATGCTGAGAACTCATGCTAAAAACTGCCGCATGCTAATAGAGCTAAAAGGAATTAGTTTAATGGCTTTGACTTTAGGAAAAAGGAAGACACAGCCATTTCTGAGTTTTTACCATTTTCTGTTGGCTGGCTTAGCAGGATTGCAGTTCCTGAGGTTGTTGGTTGCCTGCCATCTCTGGTTATCATCCAGAATCCCAGCACAGGAAGCATCCCCATCATCTCAGGGCAGCCATATCTCCCTGGCTCATGAAATTCCATGGTACACTACAGAAGGATGAAGTTACAATACCATATATAACCACCTTAACTTTGACCACTGCCCGTGCAAGGCACTTAGGCACTGCCCATGAAACATGAATTAATGCAACTACACAGCACTGCTAGGCCACCTAGCTTTGCTGATGTGCCATGGCACCAGCCATGCAGGCCGGGTCAGCTCAGACAAGCCTGGGGCTCTAATTGCCCTGCAAGCACAGACTTGGCAGTATGCCAGGGGGTTATCCATCCATTTCCTCCCCATACTATTTCAGCCCTCAGATACAAACTTCATTTATTGGGCCACCTCTCATTCAGAGCATAAAGGAATCAGAAAAAACAAGACAGAACAAAGCTGCCCTGCACATTCTCAATTTCCAACATCTCTTGCTCTAACACCAATCACACTAAACCCCACTGAATTCCAGTACCTCACTTCAGTGCTGCAGCAGCTTTGTGAGACACAGGAAGAAGAGACACTACCAAAATGAATACAGCCTTCTCATGTTGACTGCATTACAGTGCCTAATTGCTCCTCTTTAGCACTCTGTGGCAAAACAATCAGTCCTAAAGAATGAACACGAGGGGAGAAAGGAGATCTGTGTAAGCTGATTTTCCAAAGGTAACCTGCTGTTGCACACAAGCCAGCAAGTTTAGCTCAATTATGCAGCATAAGCCCACCAATATTCCAGCAATGAAGAAAAACATGGTATGTCATTAACAGCCTAAGACAGCAAACCATCTCTCAGCTTTCTTAAAAGTTTGTTGGCATCAAGTATAGACTCCTCTCCAACTAGGCTCTTGCTCTCCTTCTGTATAATGTTCTAAGAGCTCTCTCATAACAGAACATTTATTCCTGAGGCAGCTAATTCTTGGAGATATGTGTGTTAAGGTACTGCAACTTTTAACAATGCTATCTTCCAGATGAGGCACATTTCCACAGAATACCTTCACATCATCTGGTGTCACTGAAGAACACAGAGAGGCTGTGCAAAACCATGGACACACACTTTTGTAAGCTGCACTGAATTCTGGATCAGAGAATGACTGCCAAAATACCAAACACACAGCTTGAATATGTACTGTGCATGCAATCTGTAATGCTTTTCAGCTCTCGAGGCCCCTTGTGAGCAAGGAGTAGTTTGCTCAGTGTGAAGGAGCAGGGAAGAAGGGGAGGAATATAGGCTAAAGTATACAAGAGCAGCAAATGTGAGACATGACTCTGGTACAGAACCATGTGCAGTGTGCAATCACATTATGCTCCACAGAACTGTGCAGTCAAAGTATAATATGTGCCACTAAATTTTACTAAATAAATTGAAGTCCATTCCTACCAAAGCTGGTCCTTTGTTCCCTGAACACTTGCAGCCCCACTGCACAGGCTGCATGGACCCACAGCACTGTTGCAGTGACAAAAAATCCTAATACAAACTACTGCTTGGACAGAAAGCAAGGTTGCAATCTCTGAAGTACCCATCAGGTACCTGTTTGAAGACTTAGAAAATCTATTCTTTTGTACTGCAAACTTTATGTAGCAACATTAGCAGCTAAGGCAGAAGGACAGAAGGGCGGTAAGATCAGCCCATTATTGAGCTGGACTGCACTGCCTATAAACCAGAGGGACCTATTCCAGGATGAAAGAACACTGATGGACAAGAAGCTGCTAGAAATGCTACAGAGTAAAAAAATAAATTATTCCAGCTTTCATTCCCAACACACACACAAGGTATGTTTGTGGGCAGGACGTCTAAAGGAGTTAAAGCTGTAAGCTTCTATGACTTGCAAATATTTTGCAAGCATATATATACCTTGCTTAGTGCTGTTACTGAATGAAGAAGGGATGGAGAGTGACTGACCCCTCCAGTCAACACCTGTGACAGCATTAATGATGTCCACCGAAGTGCCAGCACTGAGCAGTGGAAAACAATGAGTTTAACAAACTGAGGTAAAATTCAAAATTGTTCTTGCTCTGCTTCCACTTCTTACTCCCATTTTGTTATTCTTTGCAGTTGCCTAAAGTTAAAAGTCTGTAACAGTGGAACATGGTTTGAATCAGAGAGGATTACTGTAATGGAATTGCAAAAGGATCCTGTATTTGTTTTCTTATTCCTCCTTTCCTGTAGCCAAGGAATCAAGAAGCCAACAAAAAACTAAGTGTTCAGACTAAACAAAAGGGTACAACACAGTCCAAATTCATTATGGGAAATGCATAATTCCTCTACAGTTAAAACTTATGTCCCCTATTACAGGCCAGTTTCTTTCTCTCTTCAGGCTAAATTGTATATGAAACATTATTCTGAACACAATTTTTCTAAATATTGTAGGATAAATAACTTAGAAGGTTGAAAAATCATCTCCCTTCACTCCTCACTGACTGTTCAAAGACCGTCCTCTTACATGAACTCTCCTGTATCTCTAATTAGGTTAGATCTTCCATAAGAGGACAAAGAGAAGTTGGTATCCAACTTCAAGTGAAATGCAATAGGAGTTGAGCATCAACTTCCCTGCACTGTTTAAAAGTGTCAATCTTTATTAAAATGTGGACTGGCTTCAGAACACCCTGGATATGTGCTGAGCTGCTTCAAACTGCTCAACTAGAGCATGAAAAGGAACCTCAGGGGCATTTTCTGGAGTACTTTTTGGGGCTATTACATGGGGAATAATTGGCAACTTTAAATTAAGGGACTGATAGCTGCTGTGTTACATGATAAGGGTGGCTATTGTAAGCTGCCTGTTTACCTCCAATTGCACAGGGCAGTGATACTTTTCCTGATAATGTAGCAAGCCACAATGGACACATTTGGGCAACTAAAACTCATTTCTGAATTGGCAGGAACCAGAGAGAATTCCTCAGATAAGGGAAACCCAGGCCGGAATTCCCTTTGGTCTAGTTTAGTTTAGGCCCTGTGTAATATGACTATATCAGAAATAGAAAAGAGACTAAAATGTAGTAAAGCTAAGTCTAAATTTTTAAGTGCTGCTCCTATTGTATAGCACTCACTTATGAACAATTTCAAGAATGATTTTTTTTTCAGTAAGGATACGAAGTACTGGCTAATAAACCAATTCCTTACAAGTGCTCCCTTAATTACTTTCAAAACAGAGTAACAAGATGTGCCTTGGAGTTATTACATAAACTTAAAAATAAGAATGAATTTTAATGGAGATTTTCTGTTTCAAAACACCAAATGAAGTCTATCTGGCTATTATGCTGTAATATAAACCAGAGCCATGACGAAGGGAAGTTCTCATCTCATTTAAATTATTGTAAAGCAAGAGTAACTCAATTAAAGTCAATAGCTTTGAACTTCCTTAAACAAGACACGACCTATAAGGGATTACAAGGTTGTTTTAAGCATGCCCAGTTGAAAAAAAAAAAAGTCTAATCAGGTTTTGCTTACATGGCCTGCAAGAATCCCAGCTACTGCCTCACTTTGCTGCTACTAGATTGGTTTTGGGGGCAATTTAGCACAGCTCTATGTAGTATTTCAAATGCCAATCTCTAATTTCTCCCCATGCTTCTCCCTTATCACCCCACTCCCTCCTCCCTTCCCCCCCCAAACAAAAAGGTAAAATGGATATTAATTGCAAAGACACTCAGCAAACACAGAAGTTTTCACTCACATATCCAGATTCAGACTGAAGGCAGCAGGGTAACCTAATCTGATTTCCTGTATATCATACCCACAGAATGTGAATCTAATTATTCTTGGGACCATAACTCAGGTTTGACTAAAGCAAGTCTTTCTGAAACACATCAGGCCTAAGATGAAAGCCTTAGAGAGAGGGACTCAATAATGTCCCTCCTGACTTCACTCTGGCTTAGAACTGCCCTCATTTTAAAGAAATTTTGATCACAAGTTTGTTTCTATTCAGTTAATCATGTTCTTCCCTGCAAGACTTAAGAGCCCGCAGAAGCTTTGTCCCTATAGAGACACTCAGATTTTACAAAATCAACTCCTAGCCTTTTTTTCTTTCAATACCCTAAGGAAATCTGAGCTCCTTAAGACTCTCAATGTTAAGCTTTTTTAGTCCTTGACACTTTGGAAAGGCTCTTCTCTGCCTCTGGTCCTTTATTCTAATATTGATACTAAAGATGCATACTGTATGCCTGTATCATCTCTCTGCTGCCACAGAGAAACAGGAATACTTCATACGTGTGGCTCCTCTGTTTGGTTAAAATATATAGGACAATATACAGTTGACATGGGGGTCCAGCTGGCTATTTGCCTGGCCTGCCTCCTGCACCAGGCATAAGCTTTGCTGGGGATATGTTAAAAATTTAGCTTGCATAATGGGATGCATTTGCTCAAAATCCAAAAAAGGCCCAGAAGCATGAAATGCTGAACACTGAAAAGAGCAAAAAGAGGAAGGCTCAGTGTATGTTTCAATACAGAACATGTTTTGCCACCATGATGGCATCAAACTTCATGAAGAAGAACCTACAAAAGTGACTCTTGCCTCACAAATAAGAACACTGACATTAAAACTGACACGACAGATATCAAGAAATATCAGGTAGCCAGATCTCTAGCTTTTCTTTACAACATGAACTTCTCAGTAAATCTGGGCCAGAGAGATATAGGATAAGCACTGTCATAAATACAGTTATTTTGTTAGTTGTTAAGGCTGAAAAATAATTAAGTATATAACTAACCCAATAGGTAAAATATCCCTTCATCTTGGAAAAGAGCTTTCATTGATAGTGCCAAAGTCAAGTTAGGTCACCTAGACAGTTTCAGATATCCACAGAATCATAAAACTGTTAATTCGAAGAGATCTCCAATAGAATTGGAAAAGACCTCCAAGATCATCAAGCCCACCTGTCAACCCAGCATCACCACCATGTTCCCCACTAAACCATGTCTTCGAGTTCCACACCTGCACATTTTCTGAACTCCTCCAGGGATGGTAATTCTACCACTTCCCTGGACAGTCTGTTCCAATTCTTGACAACCATTTCCATGAAAAAGTTTTTCCTAATATCCAACCTAAATCTCCCTTGGCACAACTTGAGGCCATTTCTATTCATCCTGTCACCCGTTACCTGGGAGAAAAGACCAACCTCCACGTCACTAAAGCCTCCTTTCAGGTGGTTGTAGGGAGAAATAAGGTCCCCCCTGAGCTTCCTTTTTTCCCAGGCTAAAAATCCCCAGCTCCCTCAGCTGCTCCTCACCAGACTTACTCTCCAGACCCTTCACCAATTCTGTTGCCCTTCTCTGGACACACTGCAACATGTCAATGTTTTTCTTGTACTGATGGGCCCAGAACAGAACACAGGATTTGAGGTGTGTCCTCACCAGTGCTGAGCACAGGGGGACAATCCCTGCCCTGGTCCTGCTGGCCATGCTATTGCTGATCCAGGCCAGGTGCCATTGGCCTTCTTGGCTACCTGGGCACAGCTGGCTCATGTTCAGCTGCTGTCAACCAGCATCCCCAGGTCCTTTCCTGCCAGGCAGCTTTCCAGCCACTCACCCCGAAGCCTGTAGCACTGCCTGGGGTTGCTGTGACCCAAATGCAGGATCTGACACTTGACCTTGCCAAACCTCTTACCATCCAGCCTGTCCAGATCCCTCTTACCCTTCTGCAGGTCAATGCTCCCACACAACATGGTGTCATTTGCAAACTTGTTAAGGGGGCACTCAATCCCCTTGCCTGGGTTGTTGAAGATGATTTTAAACAGGGCTGGCTCCAATACTGAGCCCTGGGGAACACCACATGTGACTAGCCACCAGCCACTATCTGGGTCCAGCCATTTTTTACCCAGCAAAGAATGCACCTGCTCACACCATTAGAAGCCAATTCCTGAAGAGAGAACTCAGGATATTTCTCACCCTGGGACTCCTGGAAAGCAGGACTCACTGCACAGAGACAGCTCCCCAACTCCACAAACCAATATGAAATATGTATTGATAAAATTTTTATACAAATATCAAAAATTCCCTGAAATTACTTTTTAAAAAATGGTCCCATCATGGCCTGTTGGGTTGGAAAAGCTTGACACATGTTCTTTGGGGTACACGCTTAGTCTAGCTGAGGCTTATGGAAAATTAAACCAGAGCAGTTATCTGAATTCCATCATGGCTGTGGGGAGGCAGAGTATTTGGGTGGTAGCAGTCTTTTGCCTTACCAAGGACAGCCTGCTAAAAGATTTAATTTTCCCCTTGCAATTGGGTTGCTGACATTGGAGTGGAAAATAAATCAATGTGACGACTGTGTGAAGAGCTGGGCAGTGAAAAATACCACCAGAAAGGCCTCTATTGAAAGCTGAGAAATACACAAAGCTTGGGGAACATTAGGAAGCAAGCCTGGTGGTTTACAGAAGTGCAGTGGGGGCATCCATCTCTGGTCTCTACAACATTGGTTTATATTAAGCTTTATTTTAAGAGTGATGATTACATTGACTGTGTTTCAGTCCCAGTGCCAAAGATGCCAAATAAATATCGAATACTCTCCAGGGCTTCCCACCTCTCCCACCCGCTGCATTTGAACCATGCAAATTAGACAGAATTGACATTGGAATGCATAAGTCTGGGAGAGAACGATGTATTTCCCACCCTTTGGGCATTTTTCATCCTGTTTATATGAATACAGACATGCCAGGCATATAGTGCTAATTCAATGGGTTACAGAATAGTCAGCATGCAGGCATACATACAAGTCACTGGCCTGATTTGTAAGGTCTAAATATGAAGACCTTAGGAATTCACAAGTAGTCCATACTGAAGCCAAAGGACACAGCCATGCCACCCAGGACCTTGAATAATCTTGAATGGTTAAAAGATGGCGCTGATTCCTTCTCCATTATGGAAGAGGAAAGCAGGGATCTACATTACTGTCAACACATTGGAGGAATACCCATAGAAGTAACAGGCACTTCCATCTCCAGACCACTATGAGCATGAGCACATCAGTCATTGTGCCATCCCTGCAAACTGCCCCAGCACTGACTCCTTTTATAGTCAGGCAAATCCAAAACCACAGAAGCCTTGCCTCGCTGAAGCACTATAGCACTATTTAAATCCAGTGGTTTGCAATGGTCTGTCCCGAGGCAGTGCTGCAGGGATCTGCTGTAATCAAGCAGGAGGGGGAGACACAGCCTCAGCTTTCCTCCAGTTCCCCAGGAACACAGACTTCAGCCCACCTCTTGCAACAGGCCTGACCTGCTGCTCCTTCCAAAAGGGGTGGACACACAGCTGGTCAGAAGGGAGGGCCACGAAGAACAGCTCCTCTCCTCATCAGCAGGCTGGCTGCAGCTTCACAGCAAAGCCACAGTGCTGGTCCTGCCAAGAATTTGGTTCACATTCTTCACTCCCTGTGGTAGCCACTAGGCCACACGGTCTCCTTCAATCCATTTGCATTTTATTAGGTCTTTTCATGCAGCAAGGGACAAAAGAACAAGCCACTTCCTCCCACTGAGCTCTCATTTCACACTTCAAATGGGCTATACTAACCTTTATGGTGGAGCAGCTGCCAGGGAGGAGGGGCAGGAGGAAGCAAGCAGCACTAGGATGACAGGACAAAGCAGCCTCAGATCCTCTCCCAGCAACCCAGAGGAACCCAAATCAGTCAGAGCAACACCTTTACCGCCTGTCCCCACCTCAGGGGCACCCAGAGCTCTGCAGCCACCTGGGTGGCATTCAGCTGTGCTTTCTGGACTCACCTCCCACCCCCAGTAGGTGCTGCTGAGTTAATAGCCTGTACCATGTCCGTAGTCAGAGCATCAAGTAAGCTGGTAATAAATTCAACTTTCTTTCCTTCTGGGCAGCCTGCAGAAAGAAAAGAGGAGATTTAATGCAAGAACACACAGGCTTAGTCTCCTACCCCAATTCAGCAAGGATCAGTCAGAACCTCCTTTGTTTTTAAGACAGCAACAACCATCAACACAGTCCCTAAGGAAAGGCAGAAGAATCCCTCAGTGGGTTTCTCTGTGTGGCAATTTGTCCTGCAGCTTTTGTCCAGGCACATGCAGGGTCATCAACAATATCTGGCAGGAAGACTGTGTGGTTAGCTTTATGGTCTCACCCAGTTCTCTACCAGCAAAACCGCAGGGATGCGCTGGAAGTGCCTGGCAGACAGGAGTTCCCATGGTGACACTTGCAGAGAAGTTTACAAAACAATTCATTACCTCCTGGATCATCTTCTGAGGCAAATGTGGCTGTTCTGAGGCCCTAATTGACAGATTAAAGTATCCCAGAGCACAAGGCAAGGTCTGCTGCTTGCACTCTCCTCTTCAGGCACAAAAAGCGTTGTCTGCCAGCACCTACCACAATAATTCATTCTTCACATGATTGCTCTATGGAGGAAATACGTCAAACTGAGTTGGTACGTGGTAATCATCCGCAGTCACTGCTGGCTTAAGCAGGAGAAAGTAGGTTGAAGATGAACTTGGTAACCATTTCCATTACTTAGTGCTAAGGCCGTCTAGTTCCCCACCATCATAACCACAGACTGACAGAGGCTCCTACCCTAAACAGTGCCAGCCTGTTACAGTGAAACTCTCCATCTCCTCACCTTTAAAAGGCAATCTGTGCTGTTTCCTTGGTGCTTAAAGTAAGCTTCATTTTCTACCCCATGAACACTGTGATAACTGTTCTAGCCTGGAACAAGCTAAGGAACAAGGAACCAAGAACAGGTGTGCTTAATTTCAACACACTACCACCAAAACTGTTGTCCAAAACCCATCACCTCTCATCCAGTTGATGTGACAGAGGAGCCATCACCACATCCCTCACCTTTTCCCCCAAACCACCATGCACTACCAATTATTCAGCTGATTAGGGCAGCAGATGTCAGCAAACAGCATCCCACAGCAACACAGAGCAATGTCAATGCTTTTCTTGAATGAGCAAATAAGAACATGTACCACAGACAGAGCACCGGAAACTTACTGTAATCCCTTGACAGCTGAAAGCAGCTAGCAAATTGATCTGACAAAAGCCCCTCCTTTGCAGTATTACAGGCTCTGTCCTCTGCAATAGCTAACCAACAGTCCCTAGCCTGTATCTGTATAATGTACACTACACACATGCACAGCCCCCAGCACTCATTTGGCATATGGTCCAGAAAATGTCAGCATTGTAATGGGCAAGCTGCTATTGCAGCCAGAGTAGACCACTCACTTAAAGGAGCTTTTTGTCGGGGTAATGAAAAGGCTGAAAAACTATTTGCTAGAAGACATCTCCCTGAGCTCTCAGCATCTCACCATCTGCAAGAATCAGCAGTTTGCCATTTGCTATGAACAAGCAACATTTTCCTTCCTTCTTTCTTTTTTACTTTTGGCCACAGTCATGACAGGTTGTGAAGAGAGTATGCGTAGGTGATCTGAACTTATGTCTTTCCCACCTGGGCCTCTGCAGGGTCTCTTCACACAGGCCAAGAAGCACACTGCCTGCAGCACTGAGAGTCTAAAGAATGGGCAAACCTCTACAAGTGGAATAAAGTAAGGGGTCCCCCTGACAGAACTGAGTGCAAATGATGCAATCAGTCTCAAATTAAAGCTGGAATCTTTCTTGACATTCAGTTCTGCTAAGGAACGAGAGCAGGAAAAAAAAATAAAAAGAAACATTCTATCTCACCTCCTGCAGTTCTGGTTCATTCTGGTACATTTTTGCACACAAGAGCAGCTAATCAAACAAACCTCAAGACTGCGTAAGTTCAAGCACCACAGCATTTCTCAGTCAGACAAACCAGGATCAGATCCTCTGTCTCCTCATCTCTCCACAGACAGGGGTATTTTCAGTGATAGGAATCACAGAATCATTGAATGTGGCTAGGGTTAAAAGGGACCTTAAAGATCACCCAGTTCCAACCCTCCTGCTGGGGCAGGGATACCAATCATTTGATCAGGTTGCTCAGGATCCCATCCAACCTGGCCTTGAGCACTTCCAGGGATGGGGCATTCAAAACTTCTCTGAGCAACAATCATACCAACCAATGCAGCCAAACACAGAGCTTGAAGTTTGCACAGACACAGAAACTGGCTTGAGCTGAGAAGGCAACTGTCCTGGAGTTTGATACTGGGCCCAGACTGCTAAGCTACAGAGCATCCTATGTCCTCTTCTGTATCAAGCAGTTCCCGTCCCCTTGTCTGGCTTCAGTGGAGAAGGGAAGAGAGAAGATCAGAAACAGAATCTCAAAGAAAAAGCCGAAGAGCAAAGGATTTTCACAGAGGATTTCTGGAGAGACAGGAGAAAAGTGCAAGGATAGGTGGTAAAGCAATGGAAGAGGGGGACAGTGAATCAAGGAAGTAAGGTTATTCATTTTAGTGTGATTTCCTAAGGAAATGAGCCTTAATGTAGTCCATTTAGCTGGCTTCCCTCCCCTTAGCCCACAACGTAAGATTTGACCCAATTGGTCGATTTCCTTTGACTGTGAAAGAGAGGCAATAGGAAATCTGTACATGACTCATGAAAATGAGGAGTTGCATGGAGCCCTGCTGAGGGCAGAGCTGCTAAGCAGAAAGGTCTGGCGTCTGAAGTCAGGAGCCACCAGGACAACCATTAGGAGACACACAAGGCAGATCTGGAATAAATCTCATTTCCTTTGCTAACCTGCTCAGGAACAACTCACTTTATGCTACTCACAGAACATTAAGCTGATCCAGAGTCACCAGCTATTTCTGCAGAATTACTGGTGTCCACCACTCCCTCGTGGTGCAGAGGGACCCACTGTAGCTTGTGTTTTCAAGCAGTCCCCACCCAGGAGAGCAATGGTTGACCTGTCAGTGAAGACCTCTCCACTCTGCTCCTTAGAAGGGAGCCAGAAGGTAAAAACAGAGCACAGGCAGGTGGGATAGCATTTTTAAGAGCTGCACCAACACCAATGCCCAGCACGTGCTCCTAGCAGAAAAAAAGGTAGGCGAACAGCAAATTATGCTTGTCACTCTGTTAATAGGGAAAAGCAGAATGTAAAACAAGGAAATAAAATGCATCCCAGGCAGAAAATAAGGAATAATGTCCAGCTAAGTGGGAAGCCACTATCAGGTAAGAGACCTTAGTACACTGTGAGGTGCTGTCCTGCCTGGTCCACGCAGTCAGTGTAAGGGAGCAAATCAGTCCACTGACAATTGGCAGTTGTGTCTCAGTTGTCTCTCTTTTGTGACTCAGGGAGCATCAAGCTGCTGAAAAGCCGCACTAAACAGACAGGATGTTGTCGTGGTCTGGCTTTGAGGAACATTCAATGTTGAGCCCATTCTTCCCCCAGGGTACCTCCAGGCATCCTGTTTTCTCTCCTGAAAATTCTAATCCCAAAAATGTTTTCTAAGGGCAGACAGGCAATAAAACACACCCAGAACACATTCAAGCCTTTTCCAGTTCACTGCTGAAATTAAGGGTGATCTTAAAAAAACCCACAAAATAAACCCCATGGTAAAGCATGCACTGCAAGGAAAATGCCCTATCTCCTCAACAATATTCTGGCCTCTTAGGAATCCCAAGGTGAGACAAGGTAAGAAGGCAGAGACAGGAACTTGTTCCTCTAACCTGGAAGTTCTCTGTCCTTGAAGGGATCATCAATCTCTGTGCTCTTCGATCTGGCATCGCTTTCACACACTGGGGTCTCATACCTGAAAAAGGAGAACAGCAGAAGCTAAACTATGTAACACAGGTTTAGTGCATTCACAGGGTCACTAATCACAGACTGCTCTGAGCTGGAAGGAACCAACAAGGATCATCAACTCTTTACTCTTAAGTGAGTGGCCCATATAGGGATAAAATCCACAACCAGGCCATTTATTAGCACTATGCTTTGACCAGGTGAGCTGATCTCAGGGTCAATGGCTTGTGCCTAGCCTGCTTACTGCAGGGGAAACCAGTAAACCTCCAGAAGAAATACCACTCTCAAGCATCTGACTGTTTATGGACAGTCAGCAGCAGAAGTGCAAAGAGAAGGAAGAATGCATTTTGAAGTCTAGTACCAGCTATCAACTGAAACCCACAAACAACACAGGGGCCTCTTGCAGTTCTTGTGGGCATAGGCTGAGATTTTTTTCCAAAGCTGTCCATGCTCTGCAGAATATCTATATTTCTAGCCGAGTTTATGTCCCAGCTCTTATTGGCCTGTTTTTGCAACTTGCCAGACCCACAATTTGTTTCCAAACTCCAAGTCAGGAAAAATTCCTCAGGTAGTTTCAAGCTAGAGAGTAACTGAAAAAAAAAAAATCAATCTCTGGTTTAAAATCTACCCATGCACAACAAGCATGCACAACAAGCAATCTTGTAATTCCCTACAGGTCAGGATTCAAGTGGCTGCAACATGGAAGTATAAAACAGATGATAATGCTACAAAGACACCTGTCTTTTCACTGGTTGTGCCCATAATCTATATTCTTAAGCAAAGCCCCCTTTCCTCCTACCTCACAAAAGCAAACCAGAAGAAAAAGAGTCTGCTTTGCATGAATACTTAACACAGAAAAGTATGGACTGTAGTTAATGTCCACCAACTCCTACAGAGAGGGAGCTGCAAAATAACACTCAACAGGGAGCATCACATAGAGCATTGCTTGCTCTAGGGAAAGCAGTGTAGAGCTGACTGCTCCAGAGTGAGGACCTGACTTCATATTGCAGTAGTGTCTTTTATATCTCATCTTCTCCAGCCAGGCACCTTCCCAGGCCTGCCTATAGCTCTCACCGAGTGGAAGTGCCAGGCAGGGGACGTCCTGTGTCCACCAGGACACACCAGCAGTACCCAGTCGACTGGTGGCATTGCACTGGTTTGTAGAGTCCTCCAGGAGCACACTCAGGGATGACGATACCCTCCCGGGGGTTCTGCCTGGCCTCCTCCAAGGCACTCTGCCTCTCCTGGTCACAGGAGTGAACTTTTTCTGGAAGACAGAAGGGAGGTTGGAAGGGGTGGAAAAAGAATCATATCGACATCACTTTCCTCAGGTCAGCATGATATGGGTATCCTTCACATCAGGAACCCTTTGTTTCTGTTTCCTTCTCATCAAACATGAGTATATCTACATCCTCAGGGGTTGAGAGCTTTCTCCTACATTTAGCTGTGACACAACAAGATCATGGACTATAGACATTGACTGCCGGGTGCTCAGGATGCCAGAAACAGCAGGAAAAACTCTTCTTGATCACTTGGGTTTTGGAAATGAACTACAAGGTAAAAATAAGTCACTACTAATGCAGCCATGAGGTAAGCATTTCCCAGATTATGTTTTTGCAAGCTGAGAGATCCTAAACTGTGACTTGTATTTTCCAGTTAAACAAAGGAGGCAAACACCATGCCCTGCCCCCCCGTCTCTTTCTCCAGACTGCAAAACACTCCTCCGTCTCAAGAGCACCTCTCCAACATGATCCCAAGAAGAGCAGGTTATGTTTTAACACAGCCTTATCCAGCTCAGACAGCATCTGCACACACCTCAGCAGGGAACAGAATGGGATATCCCATTCAACCCCCACTGCCATCACCTCTCCAGCACTCTCCACTGCTGTCCTCACCTGGAAAACAAAGGGCACCCTTTCTGCTTAGCAGCAGGTAAGGCCCTGTCCCTTAAAAACCTATTACACAGGAAAGGCTATTTCCAAATATATTGTCAAAGAGAACATTAGTGGCATGCACCAAAGAACAGGAAGAAGCCCAGAAGTGGCTCCTGCAGCCAGCTTGGCACACAGAGCCCTGGCACTGCTGGCAAAGGAGTGTCGGGTGCATGGACAGGGCCAGGCTGCTCTCTCTCAACATGGATCACCCATCTAAGGGGGAGGAGAAGCACAGAACACCTGCAAGATGGTAAGATTTATTTGGCTCAATAGCCAGAAATTCTCAGTTATAACTCTTCAAGTATTCTGGCCCTTTGACTAGAAAAATTATTTCAACTTTGTAAACTACTGAAAGTATCACAGTGAGGAAAAGAAAGCAGTCAAGAGAGCTGAAAACACATCTAAGTCTAGGGTAACAAAAGCCAACAATCTAACTCCTAACTTGTATCCTTAGGAGACTGATGAAAAACAGAAGCAGGAAAAACAGCTGTCCTTCCCTAGCCTTTCTCTCCCCTGAAGTTTACTGTGGTTTTAATTTTATTTTTATAAATAGGCCACAAGACCTGTAATTCCTTGCCACAGCCAAGAGCCACCTCAAGCCTTCAGTACATAAAATGCTTCCACTGACCAGCAATGACACCATAAGTTCACCCCAAATCTGTAGACGTTTGCATCATCATCACAGACATGGCATAACCTTGGCATCCTGCTCCCAGGACTGGCTCAGCACACAGCTAACATGTGCTCAGGTTCCTTGTATTTTGCCTGCCTGTTGGTACACTATTAGTTATATCTTGTATTTTGGTGACAAATTATGCTGTAGAGAGTAAGTTTTGTTCCATATTTGAGGAACAGAAGGGGTGCAGATTCACAGCTTGGTAACAGCAGATGCAACAAGAAACTCCAGCAGGTCTGCACAGCATCACCTGAGTACAGCATACCTGGGTACCAGAAGCATTTCTACTGGTTTCTAATTGAACTGTAGCAGCTAAAAGAATCTCAGGGACCCCAAAAAGTCTCACTCTCCTCAGCATTTCAGATCACTGTCAAGGCTGGGAATGTGAAGGGCACCTGAACTTTGCCACATACAAACCCATACACTAGAAACACAAAGTAAAACTTTGAAGGGTTGGTAAGTCTGACTCAAGCAGAGAGAAACTTGACTGGGAAGGAGCAGGGGGGGATAAAGTTAACAAAAACTGAAAGGGAACTCAAGTTGACTTCACCTTGCTGACAGATTTCACATCTGAAAAAGAAGGCGAAGGAAAGGAGAAAAAAGGAAAAAAAAGAAAAAAGAAAAAAAAAAAAGAAAGAAAAAAAGAAAGAAAAAAAAAGAAAGAAAAAAAAAGGAAAAAAAAAAAGACAGTTCCCAAGATATATGTGGATATAAAAGTCATTGAGCCAGGGCTCCCTAACAAACAGCTTACATCAAAAGGCCCCACTTACCCACAGTCTGCTGACAGCAATTCACCTCTTGGCCATCAGGTGAGGCAAATCACTCAGACAGCTTGGGGGAAGCAAAAGAGCAGGGGCAAATTTCTCTATCATCATTATATTATAAGCAAAAGGAAGAAAAGCTTCAGCTAAAGTGAACTACATTCCATGAATTTTTCAATCTAAATCCCAAAAGCTTCCTGAGTGCATAAAGTCACAGCAAGATTTCTCAAGTCCTTTGTGTCTTGCAAAACTCTCAGTAAAATTACTCTGAAAAAAATAAAGTGTGTCTTCTTTGTGTGTTAGAACAACAGAGAAATACGCCACTGTTATTGAAATTGAGAGAAAAAAAGTAATAAATTTCTTTAATGAATTAGTATCTTATTTTACATACATTTGCAGTTAGGTATGCAAATTACACAGAATAAATCTAAATATTTACACATTTGTGCTATGCCATAAAAAATGGAAAAAAATTCTCTGCACATATTAACAGAAATTTGTGGGAATTGAATAGTCACATTTACTACCAGAATACATAACTAATTGGTATTGTTTGAAGGCTGTTTAAAGGCCAAGTGAAACACATCTTACAGGCTTTGTTCAGCTGATTTCAGAGAGATGTAATGATACAAACTCTGCCTTTGTCACCAGCATTCAGTAGCCCATCATTAGCAGTGACAGCAGTACAACTGAAACCACAGGGAGATCACACTTTACTCAGTTCTAATGTACATTTGGAAGTAGCTGCTATGGAAGTTCCTCCCTGCTTTACAGATTCCTACTTAGTCTCATTTACATGCTGAAGAGTTCCACATGGCACAGTTCTTCTCTGAACCCCTTCCAGATCCACCATGCCTTCCCTGAGCTGGAGGAGATCAGAATAGCAAACACATTGAGTCTGACAACAGCCTTGTGGAAATTTCCTTCAGTGACATCTGTCTACTAAGCAGAATCTATTAACTAGCACTAGTGCCCAAAGAGACTCTTTCCTCCAGGCAACCACTCTAACAGCACTTAATTGCCTTAAAAAATAAACATTGATATTAACAGTTGGGTATTCAAAAAGCCAGCAAAATCAGCTGGGAAATCCATACCATCAGCTTCCCTAGCTGGGGACTTGGCATGAACTGCATGCAGTGTCACCATGAAAGATTGTCTCATGGGTAACAAAGGGACCATCAAATGCTATCCCAGCTCCAGGACACTGAAGTCCTCCTGTTCCAGTCAAACTGCTTACTGGAAACTTTGCTGTTGTTGCCAAGGCCAGGTTAATGGAGAACAGTGAAAGCCTATGGCAAAGCTAGAAAGTTTAATGCCAGGTACGAAATTAAGCTGTCATCTTAGAAACCAGCATAAATTTATTATACATGCAGGGTACTTAAAAGCCTATTCCCTGTTAATGGGAGTTGCAGGCACAGAAAGAAAGGGTTTCCTTCTTTCCCTAAACTAAACTTTTCTTAGAGAAAGCACATTTAAGACAGCAAATCAGTGGGGCATAAACACTCTTCCTAGAACAAATAATAACATTATACCCATCATTTTATTTATTTTAAAAGCACTGTCATAGTCTACTGTTTTCTGCCATTTCTGCTTTGACTTGACAATCAGCAAAGAAACCAAGTAACACTTGCCAGCTTGCTGCTGCTGTGGAGTGAAATTTTCATGAGACAGCAAATCTAGATTACAAAAAACCGAATTACAGAAAAAAAAACAACAGGGAATGTATACACACACAGTGAGAAGAGTCATTGGCAGAAATATCCATTTTACCTCAACTGCTCATCTCTAAAATGCTAACTGTTCCTTTTTACTCTTGACTGCTTCTACCACTCATTGAAACATATTTTTAAAGTAGCATCTCTGAAGCCATGAGCCATGGTAGGAAAACAGGGTTTGGACATCTGCAGTTGCACATTATTTATGCAACTATTTTCCCCTAGTAATGGCCTCTGAGGAATACATGGTCAAATTCATAAAAAGGTCTCTCATCCCTGGTCCCTTAAGTACACACATGCAAACATACTTGTGATGCCTGCACAATAAAAATAAAAATGATGGGTAAAGTAAGGGACTTGTTTGACTGTCTAATAAACTACATGGTTATTAAAGAGATGGGGTGCTTGTTTATCCCACAAAGCTGAGAAGAGAGGGTGTTTGTAGCATCTAGTCAAAGGTTTGTGCTTAACAGCTCTCATGCTCATCTTGCAGGGCTTTGTGCAGCCACTGGGGACGAGGCAGCCTCCCCCAGCTGCTCTCCTGACACAACTCTCATTGCCACCAGAGCCAAAGCACCAAGCAGTATTCACCGTGGCATTAAAGATGTTGTGGAAGATTCTGGTGGGACATAGGGAACATCTGCCATGCAACAACAGCAGATTATTTTTTTAACTTTGCTATTCTGCACCCAAATCTTTTCTTTTTAAAAGAAGAGGGAAACTGTATCACCAACACCAACCAACTTGGAGAGATTCCTACACCCTTAAGAGACAGAATTCTTTCTTCCAAATCAGGCAAAAGAGAGGGTCTAACCTCCCTCTATGCTTCTGCCCAGCCCCGGTGAACCCAGCCTAACCCCAGAGCTACAGGCTATACCAGGCAGGGCAGATTTCCTTCTCTTTCTCTCTCTCCCCCTCATTTCTTTTGACCGGAAATTCTGTCTGGACCAGCAAAACTTTTCCCATGGAATTCCCACAAAAAGCTTCAGTTTTAATGAACAAGCACTCACCACAAGGGGAGGGAAAGGTCTTTTACTGAAGAATTCTTGACCAATCCCCATTGTTAGTGCTGCAACAGGGACCTAATTTCAAAAAAACATTAAAAAAAAACCCCAAACACATCTCCCCCAAATTTTTTTTGTTCAACTCCCAACTTTCCTCTCAGTGAGGCATTAGTGCAGCACAGAACAAAGGGGAGCAGCATGGATATCTAGTGCCAAGTTCCTATTGATCTCCTGTGCCAACCCAAACAGGAGGACTAAGTGTCTTTGTGCCTCAGTTTTCCTTTCAGCGAGGAAGTGTTTGCCTGTCTCCCAGGGGAGCTTAATTCAGACAGGGTCAATTTCTCATGTGCCTTTACACTGCTATGGCAGAGAACAAGAGCTTTGAACTGGTTATTTTACCACAGCATCAGCTTAAATCTGCTTTTACATTGCATAAGGAAGCCCTAATGTGAACAGAACCCAGGTCCACTCCAGGAGAACAGGTACCTCATCCCAGGATGGAGCTTACAAAAGCTATGGGCAGAAAGCAAGTTCAGCACAGGTTAGATCAGCAGCCCAAATCTGCATCCTTTCCTCCTCAGAGGGGAAAGAGCATTTGAAAAGCCTTAAGTATGCACATGCACACTTAAGTGCTGGCAGGACTAGCAAAGTAATGCAGTAAATAGGCCCTTATTGCCTGTCCCCTGAGCAGGGCTGTGGGTGGAGGGAGAGAAACAACCCCTTCTGTGTTTACTGGGAGCACAATAACAGCTGAGCAAATACAGCTCGTGGGGATAGCATAAATCTCTCCACACCTCTGTTAGTCATCAGTACTGATACCCACTCCACCCTGTTCTGTCTGGGATCATGGTCCCTCCAGAGTTTTTTGGCTAACGTGAAGGTAAAAAAAAAAAACAAACCCTGCAGGTGTTCTCATACTGTACCAGCTGAGCAGTCCTTGCTTTACCTTGGTACTCACTCAATTTCATTTCTCATGGCATAGGCTACAGAGGAAGCAGATGTTACTACATGTTCCAGTGCTGGACAAGTACAATGCAAAGGTTTAACAGGTGGGTTATAATTTTCAAAAATTATTCCAAGTGGCTCATTAAACTTCAGCTATCCAGGAACACATGCTTCCCCTGCCATTCTCCTTCTGCTCTAAGAGATAAGGCTGCACTGCATTCCCACCAGTGTTATATGATGAGAAGCCTATTCAATATCTACCCTCTAGCCTGAAATAAGGAGGACTGGCTGAAGAAAACACCATCTCATGGATTAGAGCAAACTCAGTGAGGGACTTTCTCACGCACAACTTACGCTCATTTTGCAGAACCTGTGGGCATTGCATCCTGCCCAGCTAAGAAAAGAGTGTGCTCCACAGGGTTCCCATCCCACACCTGCACATCTTGAAACCTGTCAGCTGAAAGCTACCTGTCCTTGAAATTCTAACTGAACTGCCTTTCAGGCAGGCCTTGGACTCTTTATACCATCCCATCTCACAAGCAGTCAGTCACATAGTCCTAGCCCTCCTAGAGCTATAGCCAGACTAGCTGAAGCATAGCAGAAAAAGAACAATGCTTTTTTATGGCTGTGGTACATTATTCTGAAAAAAACCTGCAAATATTTTCACGTTCATATACAATGCATTAGAGCTCTGAATAAATTCTGGTTCATTAGAGGATATTTTAAGTTGTGTCATTCTCATAACCAAATGAGGCAAATGGAAGCCACATACAATTACTATGAGATAGTTACTTAACACAGCAGGTTATGAAAAAGATGCTCTCCAAGACAACAGGTCTCAAAAGTTCTCTATTTTGAAAGCTACCATGATGAATGGTTTTAAATCAGTGTAATCACAACGTACAAGTACAAACCGTAACAATCAGCAAGGAGAAATCTAGTGCATGGGGAGGAAATACTGGCAAGACAGAGGGACTTGGAAAAAATGGTCAGCAGCTTAGGTAGACCACAAACAAAGTCTGCAACTTCATGACATTGCAAACAACAACAAAAAAATCACAGTGGGTACATCCAGCTGTGGAACATAATGATGGGGCCTTCACATAAGGAACAGGCACTAAGTACTGGTGATCCTTTAAATCAGCCCTGTGTACAAGCACTGGGCACAGCACTTTGAGAAGTGTTCAAAGTGCTCAAAGTCCTCCTTTGACAGAAGGACTGTTTGGCAAGAGGGCATGAGAGAGCAAGGGGAACAGGCAAAGGTCTACAAAACTTGACCTATGAGAAAAGGGTAAAAGAATTCAATTTGTTTAGTCTAGGGATGACATTCTGAGACATAATTGCTGTTCTATTACAAAATAAAAGCCATAGATAATTTTTTTTCCTTCCCCATGGGTAGTTCAAGTAGCAGACAGCTTACTTGGAGAAAGGAGATTTAGGTTTGATATAAAAAAGCCCTGGTGATTAACTGTTCACTAACTGGAAGAGGCAGTGGGATCTCTGTTGCCACATTAAGAACAGGTTACGTGTGTCAGAGCTGCTATTATTGGATTCTGGGTTAAAACAGGGAGAAAAAAACCACGTGAATGTCTTCAGGTCTTTTTTTGCTCTCCTCACACAGACTGAGAAGCTCCAGCAGATCCTCAATGACTGAGGCAACTTCTCTGCTAACACAGACTAAAATCCTGAACATATTTTATCTGGTTTAAATTTCCAGATTTTGGGGTCTGCTCCCCTCTAATGCACCTGGCCTCCATATCCTTCATGACAGCTGTACCTGTGCAGTACCTTCACAATGACAACAGCTTCCACAGCAGAGAAAGTTTGGCATCAAAATGCAGCCTCTTCACTTCTTGATGGGTCCTCAGCAGTAGAAAAATCTTTCAGCCTTAGACACTGCCCTTGTCATTTTGAGACAAAGCTACACAGTCTGTGTTTTTTCTTCCCTAATGCTTCTGTTCCATTTCACATAGTTTCTAAGCACTGTGAGCTTGTGGCATACATAGCTTTGACATAAGCCACCTGTCTCTGAACACATTCATTTTCCCTATACTCCTTTTTCACTGCACTCTTTCCACACTGAGGAATTCTGTTCAATAAAACAAAAAACAATAGGTGTTTCCACTGGAGCCTTAGCATTACTGGGAAACTTTTCACTTCCACACCTGTTTTTAATAGTTCTTGGAACAACTAGTACAGCAATTATTGGAGAAGTTGCCTACCTCTTCTAGCTAGAGTATACAATCACACTATTTTTACAGTATTGTTACTCTGCAATTAGAGGACACCAAACAAAGTCTTTGTCACAGGGAAGGTAAAAAGTGGTTCAGACTGGTCTTCCTACCTACAGCAACATTATATTTAATGCTACTACTGGTGAGGCACAGAAGGCAGGAGAGACAGGTTTATAGTGTGATGAGCTTTTTCATGTAGTGACAGATCAGCTTTTTCCTGTAATATTTCATACTTTACAAGGAGGCAGAGGGAAGTGCCTCTGACAGGAAGCTAGCACCCAGTTTTGGATATTTACCTAGAGTCAGCCATCTCTGCATAGAATATCCGGGCTTTGGATGTTCAGTGGCACAACACGGGATTCAGACATCAGCCATGGGACAGAGAAACTGCTCCCACTTCATCAGTGTCATGAGATGCATGTCCAACAGACACCCCCATGGAGGGATGGGATTTTCCAAAGCTCTGGAATGCAGCTCTTCTCCTTCACAGCCTTATGCTGTACTAGGCAATATTCATGGCCTTCTTGAACAACTCTGTGGGCAGCAGATGCTCATAGGGATACACTGACCTGAGTTTTGAACCCTTTCTTTTCTTCACTTGTCTCTTTGCAAATTACTTGCAAGCCCCACCAGGGCTTTTGGTTTCAGGAGAAGCCTACCTAGGTCTAAGCCTTTTCCAGAGGTTATCTAGGAGCTAGTAATGACAGTTGCCTTGAAACAGCTCCTCCTCAGTTGTGGCACCTCAGAAATGTGGTGAATTTGACGGGAACATTTCAAGAGAGGCAGGAAGGTGAGTCAATATATGCAGCCTTTCTGCAAGCATCAACATACATCCAAATGGATGACTGAAGTGCAGAGCCTGTGCCAAATGCTGCTACTACAAACAGCAAGGAGCACTGTGCTGCTAAGGAATTACTTCAGCAAATCAATGCAGCTCCTTCAATCTGAACCGGCTTCTGCTAAAAACCAAAAAAACTCCATAAAATTGACCACTCTCAGTTTGTCCCTGTATGTCCGACTAACGCCTGGTGCTGGAGCTTATTTCCTTTCCCTTCCCCGCCAAATTCCCAGTGGTTTTAATGGGGGGTTGTTTTCTATTTCCCCTTTTACCCCGGCTTCTTATATCTCTGCCCCTTTCTCCTACTGCTCCTTGTCCACTTGCTTTAACTGGCAGCTGCAGAGTAGTAGTTATGACTCCACATCTAAAGTAATTTGTTTTCTTTCTTTGGGGGATAAGGAGGGGGGAGTGACTGAATTCTTTGGGAATGATTTATCACACAGCTCTCAGGGGGAGCTTCATTTATTTGCCTAGCTGCATATGGTTTAACACCTATGGCTGCATGCTGATTATTATACAATGTTATTTTTCCCACTTGTATACTTTGCACCTTTTCATAGAGCAGATTAACTGGTCCCCAATGGCATGTTATTTATGACTTTGTTTGCTGGCTGTCTGGGAAGGGTCCTGGTCTTAGATTCTTCCATTCCCCTTGCTTCTGCTCTCTCCTACTTACTCCCTTCTTCATCACACACACCTGTCACACTGAGACCGTGGGAGAATCACCCTTGGGCATCACACATATCATCCTTCTCAGAACTTCCAGAAGGGAACAAGAGACAGAGGCCTCCCAAGCAGCAGCCAAGACAGGAAAGGATGCCTGCACCACAGATGGAGCCAGAGGGAAGGGAGGGATAATAAGTAAGGAAGAAACATTTTGGCTTGCAAGGAAGCAGGAACTCAGCAAATAAGAACATATATATTTGTTGAGAAAATGTAATTGAATTAGTATTTCATTTCATATTCAACAGGAGCTTCTCTTGAAATTGCTTTATTTGGTATCAAGCCAGAATCTAAACTAAAATTAATTCAAAACAAAACCTCACAAAAAGAAGGGCTGGGAGGACTAATACAAATGTCTGAAGATAAATAGTTGTGGCAGATGGAACAATAGTCATAGACTCTTAGCCCGATACTTTTGACAGGTTAGAGGAGCACTGTGTTGGGAGGTACTGGCTCAAGATGCAGGAAAAGAACCAAGGAGGATACATTAATAGACGACAGTAGAGAAGACAAAAGCTTTCTGACCTACTGCTTCCCTCCCATGAACTCTTGTTCTTGACACCATCAAGGACACTTTTTTCCTCTTCAGCTAGGGAGAAATTCAAAAGCCTTTAACTAATCCCACGTGTTATGCCCAGAGGAGACAGAAGCACAAAAATATTTATCAAGGAAGACTGTAGTCAGCATTAGAATGGCATCCATAGGCACCAAAATTTTCCAATTCAAATGCCATCATAACATCTTATTCAGACGTCCCTAAAGCACAATTATTCCTGAATACAGCCTCTTTAAAACCAACCTACTTTCCTGACAAAGTGATAGATATCTCCTTTTCTCAGTATCCTGACTAACACTAACCAGCCACAAATCCTGGGGAAGAGCCTACAATCCGGTATTAGACAGTATTTGGACAGTAACATTAACAGAACCAGCACTGAGAGACAGTTTCAAACTAACACAATTAGTTTAGTAACAGTGGAAAATAGGAAAAAAGCAGCAGAAGAAGCAGAAGTCCATGGTCTCATGACTTTACATAACAAGGTTGAAAGTGCTGTGAACCAAGAGTACAAGACACCTAAGGAATAAGGCTGAGAAGACAGGATAAAGACAGGTGTGGAATTAACCCCATTAATAACATTGTTTTGCTTTTCAAGAACCTCATCTGAATCTACCTGTGGCTCCCTGTTCTCTGTAGTGTTTTACATTTCCAAGGCATGAAGAAATTTCCTCCAACTCCAGATAACTGTACATTCAACACATAGGTACAAGGTCACCCCACTCTGGAAAATAATATAGGCATTCAAGCTCTTTGTGTTTATCCTCACTTCTGAAAAGGAAAGTCCTAATAATGAATTAAACTCTTGTCTAACATTGGCTAGTTTGGGGATACCCCACTAAAACTTGAAAAGAGCTTCTTTCTCAAGCTCTGTCTCATTTATGTTCGTCTCACCTGATCAAGAGGAGCTACACTGATTCTCAATATAGTTTTGAGAAAACTCCTTTTTTAATGAATGTGATTGCAGAAAGCCTCCATATAGATAAGGCAACCTACTCATGAGTACAGTAACCCTTGGGGCAATTACTACCCTTGATCAATAAGAAAGGCATGCAGGAAAATGTTGTAACTTCCTAACTGAGTACTAGAGAGAATGTTTTGGGGGATGCCATGGGTGTTTTCTTATCTTTTTTTTCCTGCAAGTGGGAAAAAAGACCCCTTAAGGAACACAGACAAACCAAAGAACTCAGGTGCTGGTAATAACCCTTGACATAATCATATGCCACTTCACTGTGCAGATCTCTGGAGACAAACTGCACCCAAGAATTAAGAGACTCCCTTTCAGGTGGATGGGGGAATATATCAGATGTGAAGTTTTCAAGTTGTTTCCCCCTTTGAAAAGCCCTAAAGTTTGGGCTTCAGGTTGACTCAATAAGAAAAAGAAATGTGAATAGCACCGTTCTTGTTTTCGAAGCTCATTCAGTCATACTCTGTCCACTAAGAGCTCCTGACAGGAGAAAGCTCTATCAGTGGAATGCCATCATGAGATGTCAGCACAATGCCTGAGTGCCAGAGCTGAACAGAACAGGCCACATGGAATTGGTCCCCATTCACCAAGCAAGATTTTGAAACAGCTATAGGTTTTTTCTTTCTTTTTTCCTAAACTAGGCACAGCACACACAAACCTGTCTTCAGCTGCTAACCTTAATATATTACTCATTCTTCCTTTCAAATAACGTCATTTTCAAAACCCCAGTGACTGAAGAATATTTACTTGAGGCTGCTACTGCTGGTTTCTCCAGAACTGTTTATTTTTCCATGCAGGGGCTCATTACATCATTCTGTGGTTTTCTTAAAGGTTGTCACGGTAAGCTGGATACAGGCTGGAAACTCTTGCTAACTAAAACCAAATCACTAAGTAGCACAAATAAATTTGGAGATAACCCAGCTCTGGAAGTGAGGAAAATCCCTGGACTCCTCAGTGGAGATGGGGTGCTTCTAAACAATTAGATTTCTTGGAAGTGGAAAACATTATCAAATGCTTCCCTGGATTAAGAATTTAAGAAAAAATAATTACTTGGATTGGTGCAGGCTGAAATAGGTTGGGTGTGAGAGGAGGCTGAAACACTAAAAGTAGAATGAAAAGACAGTTGCCAGCCATGCTGATTAGAGAGCAGCCATTGCAAGAACCCCACCTGAATCACCTCCTGCTCTGGCAGTGTTTAAAAAAACACATCACAGAGAGCAGTGCCAGGTAACTGTTATAGCTTAAAGTACCCATGTGCATGCATGTGTGGATATGCATGTTTAGGAAAGGGGAGAAGGAGCAAAACATATTTTTGTCATCTTGCCACAAAATATTGTGTTGATCTAGACGTTTTACTTGCCCCCAGAAGAAAAACCTGGAACTTGCAGGATTCAGACGAACAGAAAACGTAGTTTTTAAATGTAGAAAAACAATTTTTCTGCTGTGCAACAGTCCAGATGTTCATATTTTGGTTCCTGCCCCTGGCTGAGAAGGTTTGAACCTGCACCTCACCTGAGAAAAGGATGCCATTTAATTCTTTAAGGTGGGCTGGGGTAACAGCACTAGAAATCCCTCCTAGCAATGCTTTTCTACTGAGCATAGAAAAACTCACTGGCAAAATGCCTGGAGACATATAGATTCTCAGTCAAGTGCTCTAATCACCAGGCTGGAGTCATTCTGCTTTTCCTGATCCCTAGCTTAATTAGGATTTACACATGCCAAACAAAATGTAAGTGCTCTAAAAAAAGGAGATCAGTTTCAGAAGAACCTCTTCTGTTTGTCAACACTAAACAGAAGACAGAATACTCAGATTTCAAACGCAGCTCTTACAGGATACAGGCAGCATATATTACATGGGGTGTCACCAGTTCTGCAATGCTCAGCTGCCTGGTGGGTGGCTCACCTAACATTGACCAGAGACAATGACAGCAAATTAAAGAGTCTATTTGACTCCATATAGCAATTCTGAAATTCTCCTCATAGTTGACATAGAGATGGTGCTTGCTTTCCAAGATGTCCAGTGTCAGTGCTGATTAGAGAACAGCACACGTCCTCTCTCAGCAGTATCTGGACCACTCTTCTTTGAAAAGGACAGGGCCATATAATCACCACAGGGAGAAGAGAGATCAGAGCTAAGTGTTTCACTATACAAACTCCAAGGAATAGGAAGTAAAAGGAGAGTTCAGCTGGATATTACAACAAGAAAAAAAATCGAGATTGAATTCAGAGAGCAGAGCAGCTTCCTTTGGGAAGAAATAAAATCTTTATTATCTAAGGCATTTATGCTACAGTAGAAAATGCTGCTCTGCTTACAGTATAAACATTCACTAGCCCTAAGGCAGTAGATTAGATGACCTACTAGGTCTTTTTTCTCACTTCCAGTTTCAGTGATCCAATTAAACTGCTGCAAAAGCATACAAGGCTATATGTTCCAAGGCTGTAAGCTCAGATAGACAATACAGCTGAGGCAACAACAAACTGAAGAATCCAAATCTTGTGCTAGCAAAACTTATCTTAACCCTTTAAAAATAAATTTTAAAAATGGAAATGTGCTAAGCATTAGCATTTCAAGTTGGGCCAAAGGCAATTAAAAACATCCCTCAATTTTGCATGCTCATCTCATGACAGCTGTTTCATCATCTACAGCCAAGACAGACTCGAAGACACTTGAAGAAACATGATTCTAAATGATAATTATCCTCCCCAGTTCTCTGCAGTTTAATCCCATCTACTGTACATTGCCTTTAACATATATTACAAGGGATGAAAAGAATGAAAGATACCAAACAAGGTGACTAGGCATCACTATTTGAAAGAAAAAGGCTGAAGTAGCTCACACTTTATAACACCTAAATCACAGCTCTAGGCAGCATTTCTTAGTAATTTGTGAGAAGCTGAAATGGCTGTGTATTTGTATGGCCCACTGGGGAAATATGGGGATAAAAGTTGGCAACCCAGGCTTTTAACAAGACCCTACAGCAAGTGAGCATCAGAGCAATCAGTAAGGCTGAGTCAGATGAACCACATGGCTCCTTTTAGCTTGCCATACAAACCACCTCTTACACAGCTCTTGAATCTTCCACAAGATCATTTCTTTTTCAATTGTAGCATGCACTCACAATCGTTTTGTTTGAGGCTTGGGTCTTCCCCCATCCACTCCACTACCCACAAAACAATCTCAACATTTTCTTGGGCCTACACATAATTAAACCACTTTTAGTTGTGAAATAATCCACTCATTTCTCTATCAAAAAATATCCCCTGTGGAAAAGAATCTTGAATTCACTAGAAAAGAAGCCCCTTTTTGTATTTTTTGCAACTGCTTAGACCAAAACCACAGCACAGAGCTTTCAGCCAAATGCATCAGTTCACATATCCATGCTGAACAGCAAACAGAATAAAGATGACAGACAGCTAAAATGAATTAACAGATTAAGAAATTAAGAGATTCCCCAGTTATGGTTTGTGGAAACAAATATCCTTCATCACACACTGATTATGGCCCTTTGAGCACAAAAGGACCTTATCTGAAATTACTTTACAGCCTGGGCTGCAAACACCCCTAGCAGCTTGACAGCTACAATGAAGAAAGAATGAAACAAGAACAGATGGTGAGGAGCTACAGGCTAGTTAAAATAATATATTTCTTTTTAGATGGAACATTACCTGAATTCCTTATATTGGAGCTGTTCATTTTGGAATCTTTGATGACCAAGTGCTTAATCCAAAGGGTGGGTGCTGTGATTTCTGAAAGAATAAAAATAACAGCCTTAAAAAAACTACAGCAACTAGTAAAAAATATATGATAGTTACTCAGAATCATAGAATGGTTTGGGTTGGAAGGGACCTTAAAGAGCATCTTATTCTCACTACCCTGCCATGGCCAGGGACACCTTCCACTAGACCAGGCTGCTCCAAGCCTCATCCAACCTGGTCTTGAACATTTCCAGTGATGGGGCAGCCACAGCTTCTCTGAGCAACCTGTTCCAGTGCTTTTCCTCTCTCTAAATCCTACTTCCTAAACTCTCAAAAAGCCTTTTTCCTCAAGACTCAGAGATCATAAGCATTGCATTGGGTGCTGTAGTATATGCTGTTTCCCCTAAAAGTACATATGAAATTTTGCTTTGTTTTTAAATTTTAAAACAGATTTTAAACAGTCACTCCAGATCTTAAACATTGCTTTCACAGCCCAAGAAGGTCTGGCCACAGTCAGTTCCCTAAAACAAGCAACAACAAAATCCGAAATAAATAGGCAGAGACATGAAGATATTTCTGGAAAGACTTGAAAGGAAGTCTGTTAAAGAAATAGGTTCTGGTTAGAAAAGCATGTCTGATGCACTAACCAAGACATCCAAACATAAATTTGTGGAAAAAAGTGCTTAGAGCACCTTCTCTGAGGTGTTATAATCAACTTCAAAACATATCTGAACCTGCCCTAAGCCACAGAAATGACATAACCTCAGCATTTGATTAGAACTGAGCAAAGCAGTACTTGCTACCATAGGCTAGAGCACCTCAAGCGACATTTTTAGGACTGATATTTTCTGAAAAAAATTTGTTTCCACAAGGACACAACTTAAATAGTACATCCTGAGTTTTTTCTTAAGTTCCTCTAAGAAATTTTCACAAGTTTTCCTGCTTCCTTGTTGACATTTACATGGATCTGCTCAGCAAAGGGAGAAGCTGGTGGAGTAAAGAGAAACTGATTATAGATTACAAGAACATAAAAAAGAAGAAAATTCAATTCTCCTTCATAATTTATTTCAGCCACATTGACAGGAGGCATTACAGTAATTGTGTTCAGGGCATTTTTTTCACGAGAAAGTACAGGTTGAACACTGTTAAATGAACTTTTACTGCTGCTGGAATATCAAAAATTGCCTTATATGCCAGCTTCACTACACTATTTTATCAACATTCAGACATCATATGCTTTCATAAACACATATACCCAAATGCTTTGGTTTATGGACTACTTCTACTTTTGTGCTTCTCCCCTTCCTAGCTCTTACTGAATGTTTAATTTGAGGTAGTTCTCCCCAAAAGTGGCTTAAACTCCTAAATCTGGGATGAAATTTAGCTCTGAATCTGCACCATAAGGACCAGGTAGGTCTACAGCTGAAACAGGAGGGACAATTAAAGTCAATAGATGCTGAAGAATGGATAAAGGCCTTTAGAAACACAATGGTGAACATCTTTCAGTGAGGCTGAAAGGTGCACAGAAAGGATTTCTGTGAAAAAGGAGAAAGAAAAAGAAAAGGAAATGAATTCCTTGGAATCTACCACAAAAATGTATTTTCATCCAGGTAACCTGGACATCTTTTTGGATTACAAACGCCTCTGAACAACAGATCTTTGGAAAGAGTAGACACCCACTGAATTAAGAGGTGAAGTTTACCAAAAAGAAGAGATGTTTAAAGAAGATATCTTTAGGAAATTTTTATACTTTGCACATGGAAACAAAATAGATGGCGAAAACAAAAAACCAGAGCCTAGAAGTGCAGGAGGGAATATAACTTCATAAAACTATATCAAGGACATTAAAGAAACACTTTTCAGCAGAGGAGAATCTTGTCCTAAAAAAAGATTCACTATAAACATCGCTAAGATCTGCATCTAATATGAATAATATGAAATAATTTTTAGAGAGATGGCTGTGTAATGATTCAAACTTTGGATGGGAGAGTTTAAGTTATCTGATTTACATTATCTCTGGCACCACTGTGTTATGCCCTCAGGGAAGATGGTAGGGAGTGGGAGGGGAACTTATACATGAAATGTGAATTTTCATTATCCTCTAATGTAGATGAAAACATGAGAAAGGTGAACCTTCATTTTAGAGATGTTGAAGTCCAAGACGTATCAAACATTTCAGGGGCAGCTGAGTGTATGTAATGCCCTTTGAGAAAAATCAGCCCCTTGTGTATGGAAGGTAGGCAACCAAAGGCAAAACATGAAAAAAAATCTACATTCTTACTGTCCTTTCATGTTGATACCAACTCCACCCTGGCTGCCTGACTTTGAATATATAGGTTTACAGGAACCCATCAGTTCTCAAATTCAGTGAAGTGGAATGGGATCTAAACTTTAGTGCCTTTGAACATCTATGAAGATTTCAGACCTGACAGGTGAATGGATAGCTGTTTTGCTCTTTTCTGTCATTTGTGTCAGACACCAGTACAAGCCATTACTCAGGAAGACCTACCCAAGACACTGGGAGAATCTTCCAGTGAAGAATCACAACATGTTTGCTCAGATAGGATCAAGGAATTGTTCAGAATGACATCCTGAGGTGTCTAGTCCAACCTTCTGCTCCAGACAGGGTCAGCTTCAAGAACAGAACAGGTTAAGGACTTTTGAATCACAGAATACCCTGAGCTGGAAGGGACCTGCAAGAATCACTGAAGTCCAGCTCCTGGCACGGCACAGGATACCCCAAGAATCACACTGTTAATTTTATTGTTTATTGTTACAGCCACCTCTGAAATCTACTTAATCCCATTTTAGTCATAGAGATGACAAAATATGGAGTGACAGACATAGAATTATTCATCAATGCATAGCCTGATTTAGCTGCCTGTCTGTCTGTTCTCCAGAGTCATAAGGGACACCACTAATACAACAGGAGGCCATTGCACTAGTCATTCTCTCTCAAAGGCTAGGAGGTAAGGTCTTGAATAATATACTGCAATGTTTTTGAGAGCCAATCTTTCATCATTCAGTCCAAGCCCATTTATCAAACTGGAGTTCACCTACAAATCAATGTGAAGGTTTTTGACTGAAAATGTTTTTCATAGAAGGTAGAATAATAATTTTTTTCAGATTCTGCCCGTCACCAGAAGAACCAGAAAAGGTGTGTTCACTAGACCACTCCAAGAACTTTGTCCAATTCTATTTGAATGACCAAAACATTGAAACTCTACTAGAAGGAGCTTCTGAACAGGCTGTATTAACCACATCATCTCACTCCTGCATTCTACTAGCACATTTTTTCTTTTAATATCTATGGGTACCCTCTCAGGGGAAAACTTAAAGGTCAGAAGTTTGTGATTGCCAACAGTCATTTAAGACAATATCAGCTTTCTGCCACGAGGAACCTTCTTTTGATATAAACAAGAGAGAGCCAGCATGGCTTCAGCCTCCTTTGTTTATTTGAGAGTGTTTTTTCTCTGAGAGCTTTGCTGTTTCTTAAAGCTCACAAGAAGATTGTTACAAATCTACAATCACTAAATATGAAGTGATAGGACCACAGCATCTTGCCATTAAATGTTTATTTTAGCAACAATAAAACCCTACCACAGCACCTGTTTCTAAAAGAAGGCAGGAAATATCAACAAAAAAAGTACCTACTACTCTTGCTTAGTAGTCTCCATTTCTGCCTTTGATCCAGTTTAAAAAATGAAATACAGCAGTCCTCTACGAAATTGCACAGGTTTTCCCTCACTGCCTTATGCTCTGCAGTTTCAGATGAGTCAAAGAGTGGTTCATACTTCAGCTCATAGCTTCACTATAATGGCTGTGGGTTTAAACCTGTAGAAAACAGGCACCACTTCCAAGCAATATGCAAGATATAAGCAACTGCTATGGGGCCCATTCACTACCAAAGCAGCACTATTCCCACTGGTATTTATGTTTGTACGTGTAAAAGGCTTGAATCCTCTGTGAATGCAGCCATTTTATCTTCATTTAAAGGCTTCCAATAGACTAAGGTCCGATATTCCCTCTCCAAAATAATACAATTGCAAGATTGCCTATTTGAGAAGGAAACTGCCTGGGTGGGCCATGAATTAAGTGGGCCCAAGACAATGACTTCATTTGCTTAAATAGTATGTGCGTCAATGAAAGCATTGGCTAAATAAAGAAACCTCCCAGCAATTTTCTTCCGAGTCAACATTCACAAGCTGCGGTTTAGCATTGCCCTTCTTTTTGTGAAGCTGTAACACATTGCAGAGGTTATGAAACTCCCAGCATCAGTATCACAAGAGTGGAGATAGTAAGGGGGTAAGGACAGTCTAAAGGAAGTGGCCACTTCTGATTCGATGCATCTTTTTTTTACTTGCTGGGACAAACTTATTCCTCCAAGATTACAACAGAAGTCTGATCAACTGGTGTTATTGTTGGATTCCAGAAAAGTGGGGGGGATGTAAAAGGATTAGGGAAAATGCCTGAGGTCCCAAGGGTACTGTAAAATTTGGATAACTTATGAGATTCACTGGCTTGTCTGCTTTGCAGGATAAAGAAAGCATTTGAACCATAAATCCTAGAGAAAAGGGAGAGGGAAGTAGATTTTCTGTTGTTATTTTAAGGGATGTTCTTACCTTCTCCATCGAAAATAGGTTGGGTTTCCATGGTAGGCGTTGGCTTCGAACCATCATCTGAATTGAGGGTTAGAAAGAATCGAAAAGAAACTACCATTATTGAGGTAAATACTATCTACTCTCCAGTACTGTTGAATGATTGGGATTTGTACATGGACCGGCCAAGTCCGGAAGAGAGAGAAGACAGACAGAACAAAATCATTTTATGCTAAAAGCAGTAACGTTTTACATAAAATATGCATCAAGCCCTTTTGGTACACTTTAAAAGCCTCCCCCATCCCTCCTCAAACCACTGGTGTTTATCACCTGGTAGTCTCCCCAGAAGGCAATTAATTGCCTTTTACTTTCAGGTCAGTTTAGTTTTACACAGGCCATTTCCTGAGACAGCAAAGATTCTGGAGATTGCTGTCCTATTGTGTCTTTCTCTTGATTCTTTTGTTCAAAAGAAAAATTATTCTTCTGAAACTTACCTGTGTAGAATTGGCACCAGCATTTACTGCAGAGCTGTTAGAAAGGGATAGTCAATAGCAAATTTTTTTTTTTTCACAATGACTGCATCAAGGTGTTCTCTAATTGCAATATGGTGGCAATGTCTTCCAATGGCAAAATTGTGGAAAAGTAACTTCTCTTACATTAGGTTTAGTTGAGTCTGCTTTGCCCATGACAGTATTTGGTGAGTGATCTCTCCTCGACCTTATCTCAAGTCACAAACCCTTGATACATATTCTC